>JBBPSD010001023.1:0-12813 GCA_038093415.1 Xerocomellus chrysenteron | reverse complement strand
CTAAGTAGTACTAGTGAGTTGGATGGGGAGAGATATATTCATAACTCCTCTATCCTTTGGTGAAATGATATGAAACTTGGGGGATATGTAGATGATACTATTGGTCATCTATCCCTGCTTTGTCGAGAGATTCCCATTGTTGGATATTTTGGGGAATTCACTCATTTGAATACATGTCTGACTTTGCATGAAATCTTTTCTATGCAGGTCAGTGCACAATGACAACCAATGTGAAATGTGATGTGCACAGAAACGATGAGACACCACACCACACTGTGCATGCTCTAGAATCAGTAAGTGACAACTTGGATGGCAAGTGCAGCAGGGGTAGGCAGGCAGTCCTGTGTACTTAAAAAAAATAGCTTTTACTTACATACATGCTTGAAATGCTTAATGGTGTGCTGCACTACCATGTTTCAGTGTCCAAGTGATTTAAGTATGAAATATCTACTCAAACAACTTGAGTTTACTTGGCGGACTTGACAGCATTGCTAAACAGCAATAAGCATTGGTTAAGTAAGGAAGTGTAGAATTTCCTGATTGCAGCCCACTGTCAGTGGCACTGGCCACGACTTGCCATATATGGACACTGCTCAGATGACACGGACTACACCTGTGCATGAATGCTGCACACGATACACTCGTTTTATTTGATACTGTAGTTTACTTCAGTGACTACTTGAGTATTCTACAGCTTGGTCTCCATCCAAGCTTTGAAGATCTGAAGAAATGCCGAAAATTTTGGTCGTCGTAACGCGTCACACCGGCTGAAATTTCCGGCTGACCTTGTCACGCGTCACACGGGCTGACGAATCGATCGTGTGGGTACAGTATTCCACCAGCGGTTACCGGTTATCCCGCATCATGATAGCATGTAATCCCACACTGACCCATTTTCTTGCCTCTAATGTCTCCCTCGCTCGTCCCTGTTCTGGCCCCCGAGCTCTTTGATAGACTCAGGGAGCGCATCGAGAACACGCTCCTTCATCTCGTCGAAAAGAACAGACACACTCGCTACGTGCGCGAATCTCCCGTATTCGCTGATTTCCGCACGGCGCTAGACGCCCTCGGCGATTCGAATGACGTGAAACCGCTCCTGGAGAGCTTCCGCACGACGATCCCTTTGACAGGTTATGACTCTTACGAACCCTTCATCAACAAGCTCGTCACCCCCGACGCTTGCGAAAAGGACGTCAAGGACATGTTCTCCCCCGGCCTGCCCTACTTTGTCGCCTGCTCCAGCGCGACCTCGGGCAAGAAAGCCAAACTCTTTGCCAAGTATCGTCATATGACCAGATCGTCATTGCAAGACGTAGACGAGCATGCAAATCCTGTCTCCGCCCAGGGAGGCAAGAACTGTGTCGTGTATTCTCTCACCTATCGAGAGATTATCCAAGTCGTGGACGACGAGAGAACCACCGTCGGACGCTTCCCTATCACCTCCATGTCGTCTGGCGTCATTCGCATGCAACATGGCATGGACGTTGACAAGGATCCCTTCTTCATCACCCTCACTGGTATGTTCCATTACCGCGTCATGCTCTCTCACTGATGCATCTGCCGTAGCACCCCGAGCTACATCCCCAATTGCGATCAGCTTCATTGTCGACTATCGATCTTTCCTTTTGATGCATATCGTGTTCGCCCTCGCCGACCCCCAGCTTGAGACCATCAACACCCTATTTGGTCACGTGTTTGTGGACATGATGCGCTACATGGAGGAGGAGTGGGATGCACTCGTCGACAGCGTCGAGACCGGCGTGCTACCGGACTGGGAAGGAACGAGCCACGTCCGCCAGTACCTCGAGGTAAAGCTAAACTCTTTACAAAGACACGCATTTACCTGTTGATCTACCAGCCAAAATTCTCGGCGAGACCAGAACGAGCTGCCCACTTTCGCGCCGTCGGAAAATCAACGGAACAGCCTGGGTGGCTCAAAAGGTTATGGCCTGGGCTCAACGTGGTCATCGGTATAGCGAGCGGTGTATTTTCCATCATCATTCCAAAGGTGCGCGCATTTATGGCTCCTTCTGCTCAACTCTCAACCCTCGTGGTAGATGCAGCACTATCTTGGCCCAGATGTCCGCATGTGGAGTCTGGGGTTCACCGCAAGCGAAGCCTACATCGGGACCGCGTTCAGTCCCACGGATCTCAGTCTCTTCAAAGCGACCAGCGATGACATTATCGAGTACCTTGACATGACCGGGTCGGAAACCGCCTCCAATTTGTCCTTTGCCGTACGCTCATTTCCTGCCGTACGTGTACCGTCGCGCTTACTCTCACATAGCACGAGGTCAAAGTTGGCCATCGATATGAAATCGTGGTCACAGCCCGCGATGGCTTGTGGCGATACCGCCTTGGCGATGTCATCGAAATCGTTGGCTTTGATTCGATCGATGGTAGTCCCATTCTACGCTATATCGAACGTCGCGGGTACGCGTTTCTCCATCATGTCTATCGGGCTGAGACGATTGCATGATATTAGCACTTTTGTCCGCGTCCGAACCGCATTGATCAGCGAGGAGGAGCTCGCGAGTGCTGTCTTCTCGGCGCAGGACGTGCTCGGATCCATCACGGAATTCACCGTGATCGTGGACGAACGGAAGGTGCCTTCCTCGTTGGCGTTCCTCGTCGAGATCGATGGCGAACTCTGTGAGACCGTTTTCTTTTCTTAGCGACTGGCATTCATTGATTTTAATGATTGGAACAGCTGCCTCGGCTCACGAAGCGCCGGCTCGAATCGAAGCAGCCCTCTGTCGCTCAAACGACAACGTCATGGGAATGCTCTACGATGGAAGGCTCGCGTCGCCGACCGTCCACGTCCTGAAACCAGGCACGTTCAGGGAATACAGGACGTTGAAGATCAAGGCTGCCATCACGGGCACGGGCCAGGTCAAGGTGCCTGTCGTGCTCTGGGATCACGAGGCACAGGAACGGATGTTGCGGCGCGTCGAGCAAGTGATTGCGCGTCCGCAATCGTAACCCCACGCCGTGTGCCCGCCGCGTAAATTTATCGCCTATACTATTCACACGTTATTCTGTGTACTCCTCGGTACCATAGTAGCAATCTGATGTAGCCGTTGATATGGATATGGCTGATTCATGATGGAGGTCACCAAAGGTACGATCGTGTCCGTACCAATTGATCCCAGCTAATCCCATATACATCATGCCCGAGGATTTGTTCCGCGTGGTAACCCTGACAACGACCCCGCCGGTAGTGGGGACTCCCTCGAGCCTTATGCAGTGCCGACAGTCCAAGTAAGAAGAATGATCACGGACGCGTCGTCGATTTTTCGAGACTCTGGCGGTCTCGCGGAGTAGCCCTTGTCGGTGATCAAGCGTCCACTGGGAGGGTTAAATCCACTGCGACTTCATTGGTCACGCAATCCATAGATCCAAGTGACTTTGCCCCGATGAAGTTTGGAACTGGATCAAGTGCCAGGAGGTTGTCCTATTACTGTAGATGTAGATCTATTGTTTGTACCGAGAGAGATCCTGCGGGGTGGACAGAGAAACACGAGTGTCAAAGTAGACGCACCGCTGCATCGACAGGTCCTGTAAAAATTGAAACACGATGTCGAATTCTAGTGTATTACTGGACTATATCAAACGGGGTCGTCGAGTAGTCCTTCAAATCCCACCAATCTGACGATCGCGACCCTCGGGCAATCTTTGCAACTGACTCTTGCTCCGGGTCCTTGGGCGGCGCTTCGCGTACCACTCCCAAGCAAGACGGACGATCTCACCATCGGCGTCGTACGGTGTCGGGACCTCGCTGTATCCAGGTCGAGCGGTGGGATGGCGAACATAGACAGCAGAGCACGTTTGGAACGAGACCTCAGCATAAGCAGGAAGGAAAATGAACGGAGAAGCGTATGGAGGAAGGTGGAACGGCGTGAGACCGTCGGGCGTTTTGGACAGCGTTACTTGCGCTTTGGCGGGAGGGTCGTTTTCACTTCCGTCGCTTTCCGATTCCTTGGGCGGTTTTGGCTCTTGTAAGAACCTAATTTCCGTGGGGTCCACGGAAACCATGTCGCCTGGAGCTAAGCGGGTGTTGGCGTCCGAATGCTACTCGGGGGAAGATGTCAATATGGTAAATGGGCCTCTATGGGCACGGCGCGTACCTTCTTGCCATTGAGCAAGACATGGCCATGAATCACTAGTCTCCGCGCTTCGTACACACTGGACGCGAAGCAACACCTGAAGATGAACACGTCTATCCGTCGCTCGACTTCGGCCATCATCAAGCTTCCAACCGGCGCGAGGCCTTTTTCGTCTTCCTCCTTTCTCCTGCGTTCCGCTCGCTCGAGTTGCTCCGTCCGGCCGGCAAACTCGTCCAAAACCAGGCTAGCATTGCTTCTCGTCTGTAGGCGGGGACGCACGTCCGGGAGCGTAGCAGGGAGATACCATCGCTTGAACATTTTCTCGGGGATGAAGTCGCCATGGTAGGCACGTATGAGCGCCTTCGCTGTCCAACGTTGCTGGAAAAGGGTCCGGTTGGTCCGGCTGAAAGTTACATGTTTCTGTGCTACGAAAGCGCGTGCCCAAACGCTGTAAAGGTTGTCCAGTGACCAGCTCTGGTGCACGATTCAGTGTTCCTGTTGCAAATTGAGGCTAGAAGAGGGCGTACATACCATGCGAGGCAGGCACCTCTTAATGTTGAAGACATTTTTGTCCCTCATGGACTGCTCCTACCGTCGTTAGAAAAGGATCTCGGTGAGCTATGGAAACAGGCGTCGAACTTGAAAGCCTAGCTGCCAAAAATTCTCACGCAAATTAATAATCGATAGTTGCAGGTGCCTGCCGCCTACTAATTAACCAGAACAGGATACACGACGGGATACGCTATGACATGGATTTAATACTACTTAACCTGACCACCAGCGGGAGGAGTGAGACATTCTCGCTCGACGCATAGTACTGCACGCAATCTAAATGAAACTGCAATATCGGTTTGAGCAATAGCAATCATCGGGGATAGATCACATTTACCTTGAACCTGAAAAGAGGCAAGTGAGATGGGTATCAATTAACGCGAGCATGAGCCACATACCAGTGGTTAAAGTTCGACTCAAATTTCTTCAGGAAATCCCAACGTTTGCCCATCGCTTGATCCCCGTCACCCGATTCAGCAGCCGAGAGTGCCTGTGATGCTGATTTCGTGAAGGAGGATGAATAAAGCGCGAACGTTGAGCATGTTACGATCATGCGTGAATATGCCTGTAGAATAACTCGTCTGTCAGCAGGACCATCACTCGAAACAATTTCCACCTACCCTGAGTAATTTCGCGCTCGTCAACATACATTCCTTCAAACACGTATCCAAAAAATCGACATGATCCCTCAATAACTGGTCCACCGTCGTCACCTTTGCCAATTTCGCCTCTAAAGAGCGCCAATTAGGCTCCAAGACCTCAAATGTTACAAAGGCCAATATCTGTTGAACAAATGCCAGCATTCGCGCGCGAAGAAGTAGAACGCGGAGTCTCCATTGCTCGAACTCGGGATGGTTAGGAACGGATTTGCGCCACGTTGTTGTTTTCTGCTCAATCCACATCGAAGCGAGCGACTGCTCGACGTTTTTGAGGTGCAGGAGGAACCGGAAAAGCAGTTGATAACGTAGGATGGTCTTGCGTGAGATTACAAGGGAGAGGGGGAATTTCACTGTATAGTCGAGTGCGAGGGCTTCAATGGCTGCAAAGTGTGAGATTACGAGTGGCCGCGTATGTCCTTGGAAGCCTTACCTAGCATCGGCTTTTTCTCGTCCTTGTCCTTATCTCGGTCCTTTTTGGCATCTTCCTGCCCTGCACTGTCGGGCACACCTTCCCCGTCATCGCCTCCAATGACTCCGCTCACGCTGATAACTTTCAACAGCCATTCATACAGCCCCGTGCCGGCGATACTGATTTTTACGTCCTCTCGAAACGGCGCGTCTTCACTCGTGAGTGCAAGGTCAAGTAGACTTTGCAATTTTACGATGCTGGCCAATTTCGCGGGTTTTTTAAGCTCAGTGTAGGCAAGGTCGAGTAGATGTGTGAGGAAAGAGGATTGCGACAAGAAAAAGTATCGTTTTAGGGAGCGTAAACGAGGAATCAGTTGTTGATCCCGTAGCAAAAGCTGTAGTAAGGTATGATTAGCGTGTGTGTAGGCGTCTTCCACGAATTTGTACAGCCTGAGGAACAATCGGTTATGAGAGGAGATGCATGGTATAAAGCTTACTTTTGGTCATCCATGGAGAGTTGTTGTTCGTTCGCTTGATGTTGGCTTGCCCGCAGTTCTATACCGCATTCGCGAATAACATTTAGGTATTTACCAGCGAGAAGGACCTTGTATTTCCACCCCTCGAGCGATGGGGGAATACATGCACCGCCTGGCAATCTACCACCCGGAGTCCTTGGTGGTGGGACACCGGCATGCTGCCGTTTCGACGACGATGTCGAACCGTCACGTAACTGTACACGGTAAGCAGACATGAAGAATAGCAAGCAACACCCCGACTGACTCACCGTGTAACGCCTTTCCCAATACTCATCTGTGTAATCCACCTCCAAAATACCCTTGCTGATAAATTTGCTCTCTTTGACACAGAACTCCTCGTACGGATCATGCAACCTTCCCGTCGTTATCCATTCACGAAGCATTTGCGCATACGGAATCCCGGCCGCGCTCAACAATGTACCGTACACTTTGCACGCTGTTGGGTCGCCGGACATGCTTTGCATCCGTTCGTAGATAACGGAGAGCACCTCCCCGCCCTTAACGGGCACAGCGGCACCCGTCGAGGCTTTGGTAATCTCAGAAAGTACAGCTTTCAGCTTCGCACCACCTAGACCGAGAGCTTCATCTCGCGCGTCTTGCTCTTCATCTGCTGAGGAGGAGGAAATGGAAGAACCCTCATCATCATCGGTGTTGGCTAGCTCTAGGACCAGTTGATAGATTAAGGAAAGTGTGTGGACAGTCGGGTGAATATAGAACCAGAGCTTCTGTAGAGTGAACTGTGCGGATGTATTAAACGCGTGCTCCAACTGGGATAGAAGGGTCTGGTATTCCTACATAGCAAAGCAGGCGTTAGAATGGCTCCCCTTCAAGGCTTGACAACGAACCTTCAGCATGTCCCGGATAGCGGCACAGAGCGCGTGATTAACGAGGCCAAAGTCCAGATGGCTCCGACTCTCAACAAATGCAGATACGGCCGTGTAGTAGGTACCAAGTGGGAGGACGCGTTCAGTCAGGTCTCGGAGGGATGGATCTAAGGAAAACACGTCGGTTAAATGGTACAATGGGGAGTCTCCCCTGACCTGAACCTCGCTGTTACGAGGGCGCAAAACTTACCCAACGGCGATGATACGATAAAGCGGATCCCTTGCAGAGGATCATCATCCTCTGGCGAATAATCTGGATGGTAAGTCACATGCGTGCCTTCAATACCCTGTGGTGTTTGAGTCGATCTTACAGGGTCGCGGCCGAGACCCATCACTCACCATCAACACATACAATAGATCCTCCAGGATGATAGCCTCCTGTATGTCGATAGGGAGATGATCCAATATATCCTCTCTTTCTTTTCCCTTGCTCCTTGGAGTGGGATTCGTTGCACCCACACGAGAATTTAGCGGTGCACGGACAAACGAAGTCTCGGCAATGAATGACGACTCATGACCTACGGATCGCCATGAATGGTGGCACCTAGGGACAAAGCTGCCGAAACACGCACTTTTTCCACGGTTTTCGCGCGAATTATACACACGAGGATCGATCTCTTCGTCAATATCATCACTTAGCCGTCTGTTCCTCCTGACAGACGCGATTGTACCCGTGATCTACATCCATCAAATGTTGGTAATGACCAGCGAGCTAATTAACGGAGATGGCACACCTTGGTGTACTCCTTGGCGGATAACGTGAGGTTGTTCTTTCGCGCCGGACGTGCTCTGGGGGTGTATGGGTCCATGATGTTGGTCGGAGGGTAAAACGCGTGAACCAGACTGGGAAGTGTGAGAAGACAGTACACCTCCGATATGTGGCTGTGCAATAACTTTGTATTGTTCACTGGCAATCCGTATCTGCTGGCAGTCCAAGCTCCAAGTCCCAACTACTATTTGTTGCTTGAATTCGGACTCTATGTAATATTCAGGCAATTTTCTAGGTAAGAACACGAACAGTGGGTGTTATCCGTTGAACTGTGCCTAGCAAAGATAATCAACATCTGGACTAATGAGTTGGGTCGAGTCACCCATTATGTATCTCCTTGAAACTCAGACTGAACCAGATTCCCAACTGTTCAAAGACGCGCAGTAAATTTAGTCGCTGCTCGCCCGACGACGAGGTCTCTCCATCAATCTTAGACTCTCACTCACTCGATCAGAGATCTCGACTTCCTTCGCATCCTTGACTGATCTTCGAGGGAAGTCTATCTTAATTTACACAGCGTTTGCCGTTCTTGGAGTAGCCATTCGATACATAGAACACACAACAACTTGGATGGTGAAAGGATACTCACCTCGATGATTGAGACTATACTTGTTGAGCTTTATTAAGCTTTTTGCATTACCCGGTAATTTGGGTCAGGTGAAAGTGATCCCCGGACGTCGGGCCCCTCAAGCTCCTGACAACGTGCTTCATCTTGCACTCTCTCCGAATCACTGAGCCAAGTGTATCGCTGATCGTCCGATGTCGTGAAGTAGTATGCTCTTCCCCCCTTCCCCACTTGCGATGAAGGTCTCCTTGAATTTGATTAATCATAGCAACCAAGTATTTTGCATTCTATCCATAAGTACCATTTAAATTGCAAACCTATCTGGGTCCACGTATGATGCAACCGTGTTAATACAGAGGCGAGCCATAGTATCGTGAAAACGTCGACTTGTCTGTCTACGCTGCAGATATCCAGCTCTGATCCTGAACAGAACAAACGGGAATTATAAAGTGAAAAGAAGAGTAGAGGGTCCAAAAAGCAGTTACCATCCAAAAACCCTAGAAAACAAAAAAATTTGTGTGTCAGTCCCGGATATTATTCGCGGTGATTTAGAAAGGACGCACTCCTCATGGAACTGGATGCCACCAATGGCCTTCTTTGAGTTAACGTCGCAAGCCCTCACAGCGTGAGCCACGTCCTGGGAGAGACCAACTGGGGCGCAAACAGCCACAAATGCACCGTGTGCGCCGCAGTCGTTGCTCATTATGGACGTGACAAATCCGTCCAGTACCTTCTCAATCTTCGGACGCCCAGGAGTGAGGGTGATGCCCGGTGGGAGTACAAATCCTTCAAATAGAGGGGTAGTAGCACGAGTATAGAATACTGAGACCCGAAGTCTAGCGGGACTACTTTGAGATACAAGTGCAGCGAAGAGAGGGATGAAATTTTCCAATGCAGCTGGGAGAGCAGCTCTGAGTCAGCCAATACACAAAGGTGGACGAAAGACAAACCTGGGTCAGTAATGCTCCAGATGACATCGATAATTTTAGCCCTGCTTCTGTCACCAGCCAGCACGAGATCTTGAACCGCAGACAACGCGAACGTCACGCCACTGCCCCCAACAACGAACATTGCTCCTGAGTAGTTCGAAACCGTGGTATTACCGGCGACCCCGCCTGTGAAGTCCACAACTTAGTTTCAACGACAGGGCTGAGCGATTCAGAGACATACCATATGGTCCTTCGACCATCACTTTGACCCTTCTCCCGGGCTCCTGACCTTGCTCACCAGATGCATTTGTCTGCGCCATCTCGTACAGCTTTCTCGTCCAATTTCCAGTCCTTTTGCACATCAGAACCAAGCCCTCCTCCGTGCTGGTTGCGCTGGAAATAGTGAACGGGTGTACTTCGGTCATCCCCCAAAGACCCATGGCGGTGGAAAGGATGCGCAGACGAACATGTTGGCCGGCGCGCCAACCAGCGTTCAGGGAAGGAATATCTACTCGAGTGAGTCCCATCTCTGGGATCGTTCGAAGAGTTGCGGTGGCAAAGCGGGTCTTAATGGTACGGACAATATGGTCAAGTCCATAGACAACGGAACCCGCGATAACATAAGGGACACAAGCCTGTTGATGGTAATACGCCTACAGTACAGCAGCGGTCAGCTGTGCAAGTGGAAGCGGGTTTAAACCACCTACAGCGAATAATGTTACAATCGATCCCACGACATGCGTCCCGAAGAAGAGGTTGTAGGATTTTGTCCGTACGCATTTTATCGAGAAGAAACCAAGGAGATCGAAACAGACTAGAGTGACCATGCCCCAGCGAACATACGGCTGGGAAATATTCTGTGAGACGCTGCCCGCCAAACTCCATTGGTATACTGTGAAAACACACACAAGACCGATCTGAGATGAACTTTGCCCACGTGCGTGATTAGGAGTAACGACATACTAAAACCGATGGCATGGACATTTGCCCCAATCACCATCAAGCGTCCAACATGACGATGAAGATAATTGAGCTGGGTGGAATGTTAGCTCAAATGCTCTAGGTTTGAATCGATTTTACATAAATACGAACCTTCTCATACCCAACACCGACGAGCAGCCCAATTACATTGTTCTTCGTAGCGAAGGCATACACAAAGGGGATCTGAGACGCAATGACCCATCCAAGGTGATCGGGATTGGAGAATGGGTTTGATCCATCAAACGCAGCGTAAAATACTGCGGCAGTGTATCCCACCATCAAGACGACCTGTACAATAGTGTAATTCTCAAGGACGCGATATTGCATGAAACTTGCTGCGGGGTGTCGGAGCGAGAAACACATAGGAAAGTGCCAGGGTTGTTTGAGCGGCGCAGCCGATTCAAGTGTGGGGGTGGAATATTCCAGCCTTCCTTTCTCTTGGGATTGCAGCGCCATTCCTGAAGGAGACCTGTATGTCCTGAATTGCGTAGCGGAGCGTAGGAAATATCCATGGAATACTTCGGAACGATTATTCGCAATGTACACCAACGCACGTGGAACATTGAATAAGGAAAACGCGAGGATAACGGTGAGGATGAAAATATCCAAGTCACACACCAAGGTGCTGTCGTCCACGGGCATGATTGTTAGAATTGTTGTTTTAGTTGGATATCTGAAGAGGAGAGGGGCGAAGGGGTTTGAAGAGCACTGATGAGTGGGTAGTAGTAGAATCGGACCAGAAGAATACCAGTAGTATTTGAAACCGAAGATTAACGACACCCGGAACAACAAGGGGAGGATGGAAGGGTAGATGGCGCTGGCTGTTAGGAGGCGCAAAGAGATAGGCGTTATGGGTGACCTTTTATGTGAATCCGAGTCGCCAAGGTGGCATGCCAGCGGTGCTGTCACCCAAACCAAGGAAAACATGCACATGGTACCTGATGAAATCATCACAAAAAGTGGATGCTATAGCCTTGTCGGATAATTGCCTCCAGTGCAATTATTCCATGGACCGCCAGGGAAACGGTGTCTAGAACTGCTCGATTCGATGTCGAGATGTCGACGTTCGCCCGAGTTCATCGACAACCGAGCCCGGGGGCTGAGTCTTGATTCTTGAATGACATACTACTAGACGGCTGGAAAGCCTGATACCCGAGAATGGCAGTGGTTGTGGGCCCAGGATCTTCGGGCCACTACGTCAAAATCTAAACAGTCGAGCCAGAAAGCTCCGCGGGGGGCGTCGCGACGATCCGTGTCTGGTCGCGGTGTAGCAATGGCCCCATGACAATCAGAAAGCGCTGGGAATTCAAAGTACGATTCGAGGTATGTGCATAGTAAAAAGATGTGCCCGTTCCTGACAGGACCTGACACTGGTTTGATCCCGTTCTTGGGAAACTACTTAGCTGGGATTCAGAACTTTGTCTCACGAGATTTTTGCGTTTGGTGCGACGAAAGGAATTTGTGGACTCGAGTTTGTTCCCGCGTTGCGTCGCTACTTATCGTGGGCGATAAGGCTCACAGCAGGTAATCTAGGAGAGGTTAGTAGTGGAAAACTCCGAGTGGTTATATGATACGCAAATTCAACGTTATAAGTATTCAACCCCAGCCTAACCTGAGCGACGCCACTCGGGGTTTTCCGTCCCAGCACACTCAAACTTGAAGCGGCGGTGGGTAGTAGAAGCCTGGACCGAACCGAGAAACGTCAATTACCCACCATAGTCTGGGACTCCGCGACAAGCACTCGACTGGCGGGGACCTTCTGTGCATGATGACTGGCAGCAAACACCTTCTGACTGCGAACAACAATATTAATGTGCAGTCGCCATCACCAAAAATTGGGTCGCGTGCGAGCGCCAGCACAGTTTCCAGTGCGACTTGGCAAATGCTTATACCCCAAACCAGCGAGCAGTCCTAGACACCTCAGATTAAGTGTACGAAAAGGTATGGAAGCTTGATACACATATATTCACCCTGTTGATTCTTGAATGTGCAGAAGCTCGAAGTCAATCCTGGGCTCGAGGCGCTCAGCCGTCATATTGCCTGCAGAGGGCTCAATGTCTGCTGATTGAGCTAATGGGGACGAGCGATGTGATATACATATGTAGATATGCAGCATCATATGCTCATAAGGCACGGTTGTGCACTCCTCTGACGGGGACCCCAGTGGGACCTCACTCTGTCTATTATGTAATTAAGGTACCATCAAGAAGGCAACCAAAAAGCTCACAGCATTCATAAATTCGGTTTCTATCCACTCACCATTGGTTTTGAACAAAGCTGGGTTGCTATGGGGGGCCGGACTGGACAAAAATAAATAATTTGGCTTTCATTGATTTGGTTTTGTATTACGGTCAAAAAGATTTGGATTTTGAAAAAGATGAGCCAACAAAGAAGCGTCCACCATTTAAGGAAATCTCGGCCCCA
>JBBPSD010001022.1:0-12816 GCA_038093415.1 Xerocomellus chrysenteron | reverse complement strand
TCGCGTTTGATTCTGTCGTTTCCCCTGAGTGCTGTTGGAATCTTTTTACGAATGATCATGCCTTTCCTTTGTATCGTACTGTATGCTTCCACCTACCTCCTTCTGTGACCATTGTACGAAATCGCATTCGTTTCACTCCTTCCAAATCGACCACTGATTCCCCATTGACAGAATGCTCTGTTCCGAGGTTCAATCTCAAGTACTACTACATGCTATGTGCGGGAGGATAAAATGTGAACAGATGGAAGACCAACTTTGCTTGCTCCTGGGATGGGTGCAGTGCCGCGAGACAATGATGAGACCGGACACGATAGTTCACGCGTCACGGTCTTCACTGGATCGGAGATAAACCCAGAGGCGCAGTGCGCACCCGCTTCCCTGTGCTAATACGCTCCAACCTGGGAGTAAATGCTGTCACGTCTGCCTCGGAGAGTGGGTCGGAGGAAGTATTCTTCCGATGGTGTCGGGCTTTCGTTCTACGTGGCCAATGCGGGGCGAAATGGTACGACTTCCGTGGTCTAGATCACTTCAGTGGGTCATACAGCATTTCTGCGAGGGTGCGCCTGGAAACAATGCAACGGACCAAGAGGCAAAAGGCACGATCGATATTGATAAGGCTCCCGATCCGGGTGCTGTGGGTACTCTCCCATTTTCCGGTGTACGCATGTGACACTGGAGTGCGTCAAGTCATCAAACGCTTTCCAAGACCGTGCGCAGCTTGAACCTGAGATGGGTGTGACGAGCTCGGGCGGCGTGTGTCCATATGCCCTCAGAGAAGAAAGATGCTTCCACTTGAGATAGTGCTGGGATATACCAACTGCGATGTAGACATTGTTGCAGAACCAGAGATCGAGCTAACATCGCGCCAACGTCATTCAGTTGTTTTGTAAACCAAAATGGTATAATAATTGTCGTGTTCCTCGGCCCCGATGACCGTAAGATAGAAACACTCCGAGTCAGCGACTGCTCCGGGAATCGTTCATCCTCGGTCCAGCATGAAGGAGGAAAGAACAAGAAATCAAATGTACGTTGGGATGATGCAAACGAACATATGCGGATAGCGAGAAAATGAAGATTCAAGGGACGAGCCGGGGTTCATCGTACGAGTCTGCCAGTGGAGCTCGGCAGACGAGGTTTTTCGGAACTGCCTTTCTGACACAGCCACTGTCGCTTCAAGTTCATTCGTTCCACGTCGGGCGCGGCCAGAAGACAGAGACGAGGATCAAATGAGGATCAAAGGGTGATGAAAAGAGTGGTCGATGCCACATGTAAATGTTGCTCGATTCAACTTCATTCACCACTGCGAGTGTGACAGTGACGGGACGTTGAGAACAGGGGATTGACAGAGATTGACCCGTCAGCGTCGTAATATGGGAACGAACATGAACGACAGGCTGCGCCCTGTCTCAGAACACCACCTTATACCCATCCGCTTTTACTTGACTGTGAGTCCCCCTTCGTATCGCATTCTACGGATTGCAGCGGTTACAGCGAGGCTCAGGCAGTGCAAAGAAGCATGCCGACGGTCCCTGTTCATGCGGTTACCCAGACGCCACCGTCAGTGAGCCGTAAATTCTTCGAGATAAGACCTGATAAGACTTTGGCTAAATTCCTGATACTTTAGTTTGTTCCCATCGGATATCAACTCGGAGCGACATGTGACATGCGCTCATCCCCAGGCTGGACTTGATCTGGAAAGAGTCCCTGTACACCTGACACGACAGCGCTGCCACATGACATTGACATTCCTGCTACGGTTGGTCCTCGGATGTGACCGGAGTTCGGCCGTGTTCGATTAGAAGTCTCTAGAAGCTCTTTAATGTCCAGCCATCATGCACAGTACCAGGTCACCGGTGACTGACTTTGCACAGGCAGATCCATGGGTCAGGGTATAAAGGTCTGTTTAGTCACAATCCCCACAAATTGCTCACACTCAGCCTCACTTCCACCCACACAATGGTCTCAGAATATGATATCATCTTTGCCGGAGGCATGTCTATTCCTACTCCATTGCTAGTGTCCACTTTGCTTATCAAATGTCAGGTGGAGCAGCCGCGTGTGTCACCGTAGGGCGATTGATCGCGCGAAATCCTTCTCTCAAGATTCTGGTCGTCGAGAGCGGCAAGCACTCGCGCGACGTACCTAACCAGGTTGAACCTTGCCGATTTGTCGAGCACCTCGCGGACAACAGCACCACCGTCACCAGGCACAAATCCAAGCCGAGCTCATTTCTCGACGGACGTTCTGCCATAGTGCCGAGTGGCCACACTGTAGGCGGCGGCTCTGCTGTTAATTGTAAGCAGCCGACCCCGTGCTCGCGTCGTATCCCACTTACTTCACATATCTCACATTATTCTTGTTCTGCTCTTTTGTTGCATACAGTCATGGTTTACGTGCGCGGCGCCAAATCGGACTACGATGGTTGGGCTAGTCTTGGAAACAATGGATGGAGCTTTAGCGAACTACTTCCCTTGATCAAAAGGGTAAATACTTCCATGCCATTGGTTTGCGTTTTAGCGAGTGATTCACGAACGACAATGTGTAGCTCGAAACATACACGCCAATATCGGACAGATCAACGCATGGATACGAAGGGCCGATCGAGATCTCCGCTGCCGGACTTGATCTTGATATCGGAACCCAGTTCTTGGGCGTGGCGCAGAAATACGATCCGAAGCGTCCACGGGTTGACGACAACAACGATTTCAAGACCGCGAATGCGTACAGTGTGCGTATTCTAAACTAGTCAAAAATGGACTCGCATAATTTCTTTCCACCAGCCATTTTACAAGTAAGCACTCCGCAAACAAGCGAGGAGCGTTCACAAGTTCACCGTGCACTGTCCTAAGATATATTGACTTCGTGAGCGGAAGACGCTCTGATGCTGCTTCTCGGTACCTATATCCACACACCAGCAATCCGAACTTGACAATCTTGGTCGAGACACGGGTTAAACGCGTCATTTTCGAGTAAGGGGAATAGTAGGGTGCCATATACAAATTAACATGGATGATAGCAACGGACGTGCGATTGGTATCGAGTATACGGCCGACGGAGTCGGTGGCCCGGTCATCGCTGCAAGGGCTAAGAAACTAGTAGTCCTTTCCGCCGGAGCCTTCGGTTCTCCCAGCATTTTGGAAAGGTCAGGCATTGGGTCGTCGTCTATCCTGAAAAAGCATGGCGTCCCTGTCATCGTTGATTTGCCTGGGGTCGGGGAAAATTACCAGGGTATGTCCGTTGGATCAAGGTAGTCTGATTCCAACCAGACTGAGGTTTTTTTGTAGACCATGTCAGTTCCATCCTAGTGTGCTATGCACCAGACGGGAAAAATACCATGGATGATGTTTGGATGGACCCAGAAGCAACCAAAGGTGAGTCATTTAACAATCTTCCCAATCAAACAAATGCAAAGTTACGTGTAATGTTGACATCACTGGTAGCGTACGTAGATGAGTGGGAGGACACCGGCAAAGGAAAGATTTCCACAAAGTCTGTCGTTGCAGCTCTGCTGCACACATGGCTTGCTGAAATATTGGCATTACAGTGGGATTGAGGCATTTGTAAAACTCCGCCCGACAAAGGAAGAGTTGAATGTCTTGGGGCCCGATTTCAAGTCGAGATGGGAATCCTTTTACGAGAACCAGCCCGATAAGCCTATTGGCATGATTGCATCGGTGGCTGGGTATGTCTTGGTGTCCTGCGCTGAATTTTTCTTCTTCATCGTCCTTCACCAGTTTGCCGAGGTCTGGCTCCAAGTCTCCTTGGAAATTTATCACTATGGCCTACAACACTGTGAGCATGTCCAACAACTCTCCGTATTCGCTCTGACATGTAGGATCCAAGTTGTACCCAGAGTCCATTGGGAGTGTCCACATCAGTCATGGTGAGGATGCGAATGCGCCGTTGGACTTTGACGCTGGCTTTTTATCCAAGCACGTTTTGCTTTAACACCTTTCGCTCTGCACCTACTGATGAAACAGACGACCAGATCCAGCGATCTTCCGCTGCTCAACTGGTTGTATAAAAAGTCTCGCGAGCTCGGCAGGCGCCTACATTCGTACCGGGGAGAGGTGGCTGCCTATCATCCAAAGTTTCCGGCTGGGAGTCCTGCGGCTGTCAAAGAAAGGGACACCCCGGTATCGACGAGTGCGCCAGATATCGTGTACTCTGATGCGGACGATAAGGCGATCTCCAAGTACCATCGCGATACCGGTGAGTCACCTCTTTCTGATCGTTATTGTTTCAATCTTCGAGCCCTTCTCATGATGGCTGTAGCATCCACCACCTGGCACTCGGTAAGCTTCTCGTTGGCCTGATTCATTCTTCGAGCGATTTCCGATCGTATTACGATAGCTTGGAACTTGTGCTATGAAACCCAGAGACAAAGGTGGAGTTGTCGATGCCAAACTCAACGTATACGGCGTGACAGCTCTCAAGGTCGCAGGTAAGCGACTCAATAAACACCTGCATTCTTCTCTGACGGTGGGTTCGCTAGACTTGTCCATCTGCCCGACGAACGTTGGAAACGTACGTACACGTTTCTACGTACCGTGGATGGTCATGTTTGAGGGTGTTGACCTTTTTTTTTTTAGAACACGAACTCCACTGCGTTGTTGATCGGAGAGAAGGCGGCAGTCATTATTGCGCAGGACCTGAACCTACCCCTCTGAAGAGAAGAGGGATGGACGTGAAGTGAGTTGGCTTTTTATTGTATCTGTATTGTTGTACGATGTTGTGGGAAACAGCTCTGAGCGCTGCGATTTGACCCCTATGTACTTCTAACGTGTCAACCATCATGACTCAGAGGACGTGAGACCGATTCCCAATCAGAGCCAGCACCTCGGTAGGGACTCGGACTCCCTACAAACTTCCCTATTTTGTAACCAGAGCAGGCAAACCGATTGGACGATAGACGCAAGCGTACGGGTCGGGTCCTCAAGTTTGAAACATCCTAAGTACGATGATCATGGAGCTTGGGATTCGGGGAGAAGTCAGCAGACCAGCACCACCCTCGGGGCCCGCCCTTGTCGGCTTCCGTGATTCAAATACACGGTTACCTCCCTTTACCTCCCCACTCGGATCTTTCGGTCCATGCTGTCCGACGTCGGTCAAGTTTCGATCCCGGTAGCCAGCGCGGAACGACGCGCGTCAGTTATTTACTGTAAGTACCTCCATTGTAAGACCGACTGTGTATGCACATGAACGTTTGAACCGTCCTCCGACGGACTGGGAGCGGACTCGATTTGATTTGCCAGCGCCATGCGCAAGTCCAATCCATACTTTACCGGTTACTTAAGTAACTCGGTCCAGAATGTGATCATTTTAATGATGGGTTCCGGGAAGCATTGACCCGGTCAATGCTTTGCTTTGGGAATGCATCGTCCGCTGTGCCTGGCGGCCGACACTGCCTACTGCGAAGCGACTTGGATTCTGACAATCATTATCATGACATCATATCAGGGAAGCAGTTCAAGTTGGTGATTGGCAGTCCACAAATCGGCGGCATGGTTTATCCGCCAGAAATCCTCGGATGAACGATATCAACTTGAAGGGGCAGTGGTGATGGTATCCGGAACATGAGTCAGGGTGGTTACCTGATGACTCAAGTACTACACAGCTGCAACCTTAGCAGCCTCCTGTACGCGACCGGCTAGGGCGGCTATGTCAATGGCGACCGTTCGGCGCTCGATAAAGTTCGACCATCATGATGAACATTTGAACTCCGAGAGGTTCGCTCGACGAGCAAAGTAGTCAAACATTTTCAATTTACGCCTATTAATGCTACAAGAAACACGGAGCAACGAGTCGGGACAAGGCAACACGTGGTACAGTATCCTTAAATTAATGGTCGCAGGGAGGGTCCACATCCCTACCGAACTTTGTACGTATGATCTAATCCTAACTCCTTTGTCCTGCCCTTCCAAGTTTGAACGTCTACTCCGTCCAAACAAACGAAGAAACTGGAGTGAAGTAAAGTAAAGTAAAGTCTACGCATGCGGACCGACAAACGCTCAACGGAGTGAAAACAAAAACAAAAAGGGGAAGTGAACAGATAAATAAGTTATCGCCGTTGTCAAAGGGTGATTCAAGTAAAGTATTCAATGGCTGCTCGTGTGTCAAAGGAGCAAAACGAAATCAAAGAGAAACGATGCGAGTGCGAGGTATGCAAGATGAATGACGCGCCTCCCGAAATTAGCTAAATGGTCCATGTCCCTTCATAGCTTTTCGTACGGATCGTACGGGGGTCGTATGCACAGCGGATGGGTAACCTTAAATGTCATGCAGCAGTCCAGTGGGGTAGATCGGGAATAGGTTAAACAGGAATCCAAGAGTGAGGAACGCGATTTTGGTCAAATGGTGGTACCGATTCAATGTCTAGGGTTCGGCGTCCGCCAGTTGTTCAATGATGGTCTGTTCAGATGGATCTTCATCGTGTTTTCTGTGTCCTACGATGCCGACTTTTCGCAAGAAAATGACGGCCAATAAGGAAGCTACGGAGAATCAGTGTCAGCAATGCCCGTGGCTAGCACGTAAAGCTCGTACCGAGAAACGGGAAAGCAGCGCTGGTCCACTGGGCGGATCTGTAACCTTGCAGTTGCGCCGACATCGGCGCGTTCGTTCCACTAGAATTCACCACCACGCCGAGCTTGGCCGACTCTGCATCCACAACACTGTTAAACACGATCGTGGTAATCGTAAGACCAAACCCTGTTCCGATCTGTATCGTGTGGGTGCGAGTCAGCAATTTCATTAATCCGATAATAACCTGACATGGGAGAATAGATATTTCTCGCCACTCACCTGAGTCATGGTCTGGAATAATCCTCCTGCAAGGCTCTGCTCATGCGGCAATACGATCTTCGCAACAAAAATAGTGCCAGCGGCGTATACGAAGTCGGCTCCGAACACGACCATGCAGGTGGACGGGAATCCGAATGCCCAATATGTAGCCGACGGATCGATAAGCGCAAACAGGACGCAAGCGGATCCCGTGACGAGAGTGCCCAGCACTGGAGAGCACCAAAGTTGTTGTTAGTCATGAATCCCGAGCGATCAAATTTGAATAATTGTCTTACCAACAAATACCGCTAGAGGGAGTTTTCCAACCACCATCGCGACAATTAAATTACAGATGCACCCCACGACGAACATGGGTATAAAGCGGACCATCGTGAGCACAGGCGTAAGTCCAAGGTAATTCTGGTAGTAAAGCTAAAGTGGGATATGTAAGCATCTCCGCGTTATCGCATGATGAACGAAGGCAAACCTGAACCCAGAGCGTCCAAGAAATGAAACCAGCCCAGTTTAGGAACGCAATTGCAAGGATCACCGCCATGCGGCCCTTAGCTCGTGCCCATATCGACAACTTCATAAGGGGTGGTGGCGTCCAGAATGACTTCGCTCTATCCAGGACAGTGGCGGACTTCTCTAGATGATGCTCCCAAGCCACGAAAATACCCACAAAGATCACTCCGAGGACCAGACAGGCGATTATATCTGGTGTGAATCAGGATGTAAACCGCTGTTCAAAACAAGTAGGAAGCAGGACATACAAGGGGTGTCCCAGCCTGCGATCGCACCTTGACCGAGGACAAACACGATTAGCACCAAACCACACGTGATGAAGGATGCGCCAATCCAATCTACCCTTGCGTCAACTTCCGACGAAGTCACGTCTGGGTCAAATGACATTAGACCACCGAGCACACATACTGCCGACAAAGCAGCAGATAGGAAAAACGTTGCACGCCAGTGTACCCTGTTCAATGCATATTAGGCATTGCGATGTTCATGGAAAGAGGATACACACGTGCTAAGTTGGGTGAGGACACCTCCAATGATGTTACCGAAGGCGCCACCGAGAGGGGCACCGGCGGCGAAAGTTGCAAACGCGATAGATCGTGCGCGCGAGGGAGGGAACGAGTGGGCCAAGGTGCCCAACTGGGATGATGTCGATATGAGAATCACGCTTGTCCAAAAAAAGAAAGGTAATGCAACGCACAGCAGCAGGAATGGCGGCGGCGGCGCCCATTCCCTGGCAACCCCGGAGGATATCCATTGTGATGCCATCTAAAAATGGCAGTGCATCAACACGGGCGGCAAAAGGCAATGTGGCCGGCTTACTGCTCGAAAATCCTATACCAAGTGCAAAAACTACTTGCCAACACATGCCAATCAAGAAACCCTTCTTGCGCCCATAAAGGTCCGCAAGACGCCCGAAAAATAAGAGAAGACATCCCTAGGATGACGTCAGAATGAAGGCACAGCAATGTGCAGGGTTGACTGACAGAACTCAGCGCATATGCAGACAGCAGCCATTGGAGTTGATCTTCTTGAATATTGATGTCCTTGCCGATCGTAGATAAAGAAATCGACACCGAAGTTGCATTAGAAGTCTATTGAAACGTTAGCAAGTGACGCGACGTCAAAATGTGCAGAGACGAACGTTGACGAGCATGGCAGCTGAGCATGTCGCCACAATAGCGATAGAACGCGCAAGACTGCGCTGGGGTAAGGGAGGGCGGGCGGCATGATGCTTCTCGACTGCGAGTTCCTGGCTTTGTGAACGACCGAGCTGGCGGTCTGACCTGGCGTCGCTGACGCTAGAATCACGTTCCATGGGACTTTAAGGTTTATTAACTTCCTTCCTCTGAGGGGAAGTGGAATGGCAGGCTGCCTTGGTGAGCCGTGAAGATTAAGAAATTAAAGAAGGGCTAAGTAAATGGCTCCATGTCAATGCTGCAGCTTTATACTATGCAGCCAATCGGGGGCGGTGCACACGGATATCTGCCGTAATACTCGAACATTGCCTGCGTAACACAACCGTAACGCCGGGAGTGTACCGCCATCCCGGTCGGTCGCAAGGACTACTAAACAAGATGACGGACGAATGACCAAGCTCACATGGCCGTGTTGTTTGCACGGGAACGACACGGCATCGGGACTACTATTTATAAATTGGCTGATCCAGATGCCGGTTTGGAACGGACGAAAACCAAGCACGCTCGGCGAGACGAGGACCAGAGAACCAAATAATGTCGTTGAGGGGCACGGAGCCCGTCGTCGTGGCTTCTCACCGCGCACACGTTGCATCCAGGGTTGTCATTTAGCATGAAAACCGGCTTCGAACCCTCAAAGCATCCACATATTACTCGTAAAGTGCGCCTTGCATTTTGCACATGGACAACATCCTGACAGGACTGGCATAGCGATCTCTCGAAGTTATGCTGTGCTTGGCCAGTCATCAAGGGCTTTTAAGCGGGGCTTGAGCGGATGCATTCACATGGATTGCGAGACCATCAAATTGCAGTGAACATAGCAAATTGTATTCCCAGCCTAACTTTTAACTCCCAGTCAGAAGTCCATCCCTCCCACGATATGGGTCACCCTCCGGTCCGCTCAGCGTGCCATGTGCCCGGAGGTGGGTAATATAAACGTGACCCTCTATCCTTGGATTTTGGCCAGAATTTCCGAGTCTTTGAATAGGAAATACTCCTGATCAATTCGTTCAGTATAATGTCACCGAAGACGGGATTGGTACTACATACGTCTTCACCAACTTTGATAGAGTTTCCTCCCCACCCAGGTAGCAATACATGATCACCAGTCCTCACCGAAGTTGGCACAACGACACCATCCTTATTTGGTGCTCCGGGGCCCACCGCAATGACGGTTGCTTCTGGCAATGGTGTGTTCGTAGCAGACGTAGGTAGGAAAATACCAGAAGCAGTTTTCTAATGGATAACACAGTGCGTCAAACTCACGTGGAACGAGATCGACGACAATAAACACGTACGGCGTCAGCCTTGAACCGCTGAACCAACACACGGTCCAGAAGAGGAACGACAGACTTGATGGATTTGAAGGTAGCCTGGGCAGCCTGTAGTCATTTCAGCGAATCAACTAAATGCCTGAACGTCATGTACGCAACTCGTGCTCACCATGAGGACGTGTAAAAAGTAGCTGGTGAATGTCGGTAAAACTAGAATAAAGTCAAGCAAAGAACATTTCTCGACTTTTTTGACCGCCGTTGTTTGTTCGAACCAAACAGCCTGGCCAAAGCCATGAACAAATATTGAACGCGATATTCTACTACATTCTACTAGTCCATATCAGCCAGAGCTTTCGCCATGCACATGTGCGTTAGTACTATCTTTGGGTTAACCACTGATTTTACGACTGGGCATCTTTTTTTGCCCCCACTACCGAACGCGACCAAGGATACGTCGACTTGATACTGGCAGAAACGCCTCTCGAGAGGTGTGATCACGCTTCGCACAGTCAAGTATACAAATTCCATTTCTCCCCACGTGTTTCCCTGGTCCCTTATAATTTCAAAGCCATGTTATCTACTAAAACAACAACACTAGGTCGAAAGGCGAAAGTATATCTATGCACACTCAACGAATAAAAATGTGCTCCGAAAATCGAGGAATAGTCCCCCAATGAGTTTGCTGCAACGGGACGCGGTATGGTGGTGATGGTAATAATGTCGATAATGTCGATAATGGCAATGATGATGGTGTTATTCAAATTTACACGAGGCGTGCGATGCTAAGAGCGAAGATAACGGAGGTGAGTGATGTGCGACCAAACTTGAATTTGTGAACAGATCTACTCACAATGAAGTTAATGTGTCAATACAGCGCCTCTCTCTCTCTCGCGTGAGCCCCAATGAATGAACTCTCATGCGATAACGCAGAAGTTTCCGCCGTTGCTAGTGTCCGCGGACTCGACGGGAATGGACGAGGTGCTCTCCTCATGCTCGCTACTGGTGAAGATAGAGGGGATAATGCTGAAGAAGTCCATGTCTGATGAGGATAATGATTTGTGGACGGCGCACGGAACGAATGTGGTTGATATGCGACAGAGAGCTAGGGCGAGTGTCTCGAAGAGCGGGGCGGGGGGGCTTCTAGACGAGGAGACACGGCCGTCTTTCTGGAGCTAGAGGGGGGATGGTAATTTCGTCAGCCTCTTTTATAACGAGGCTCCTCCATGCTGAGAATGGATGTCCCGTGTCACAATAATATTTTGTGAGACATATTGCGCTGCTACCGACGAAGTGCTTCTATCGCTAAACTCATTTCATCCCTCCGGGAATGCAAAACAATAAGATGCAAAGCCCATCCATTGCAACGTGAGATCATCATATGGTTACTTCCGGCGAGCACAATAAGACCCATCCAAATGCGGCAAGTCTAGTGTTTGTACTCAAAGTTACGGTCCCGCATCTCTGCAGACTTTTAACCGGGAGCCCACGGAACAGAGTTAGATGTTACATAGGCCACCCACTAGTATAGTCACTGATCCGGGCAAAACAAAAGAAGCGGGTACACCAGCAAAAATAACGGGTCATGAGGTCATGTTTGTTCTCTTGGATGCAATGCTCTGTGTTTTTCCGTTGGGACGCCAGCAGATACAAGCTGCCGGCAACAGATGACGCGAGCGGGACTGAACGCTGTCGAATTCTTCAGCCGATCTCTGAGATGATGTATACAATAGGTGATTCCACCATACTTTGTCGTTTCTAGATGATAAGGGTTCATTTCAAAGTTATTGACATTCTGCGACCATGATGTACCCGTGATCCGCAGGCATATATACTCTCCTTTGCTGTACCTTTCCCCCTTAATCGGCCCCTGGTCTGGATCCGCCGATATACATTTTCTCGTGTGCGTTATTACTAACGAAACATCCACCCACCCCACCACCAGAAATACTGGTGGCTGAATACTGACTGCATTTTTTGGGGAGCGTCATACACAAACTTCAGAAATGGAGCTGTAAGCCAGGGCCCTTGAAGCTTTGATCTCTACCCTCAGGCGGTCCGCGCGCGCCGTCATCCTTGACCGACAACATCGGTGCGCTCGTGACCTCTGGATCCCTCGGCGTCCAAAATACCTGTCCAAACGCCGCGAAATGGAGGTGGCGCGCGTATACTCACTGGTGTGCTATTGTTTCAGTCAGGTCAGGTCCGCTCACTGCGTGAGACGATCCGGGACTTTGGAGAAGACTTCGGCGATTTCGTCACAAAAAGGAAAGAAAAAAATGCTCACCAGCCTACTGGAAAGGGAAAGAAGACTGACTCGTTGACTCTTTCGTTTGTTCTTCAACCTCTCTCTGGCTTGCCCAGTGACGTTTTCCCTCTCCCTCCCCGCGAGTTCGCATCTAGGTTTGGCTATACTTAACACCTCGGTGGTGTTTATGTGTACCATCCTCGGGGACCACCTTAATGCCGTGTGGTTCCCCGCCCAAGTTGATACACAATTGTAGTACCAACCAGTCCACGTTCGGGGTACTCACATTTCCCTCTTTGTCTGAATAAGCTTCAAACATCACGGGAATCCAGCAATTATGGCCTAGCGATGTACACACTGATGTGAGAAGATCTGAGAACGACGGGAATGATGAAATAGTAGTACCAGGCGGGCATCGCGGCCTGAGGCACTCAGAGTCAGACTCAGAGTTTTGCAAGGCCGGTGTGCGAGCTGAGACTCGGTGTCATACTTACCTCCGACGATCCGAAGTTTTGGCCTCTTGAGTCGGATCTAGAACTGCAACACAATATCCAACATTGATATTGTCCGACACGTCGTAGGATTCCAACGACCATGACAGCATCCGAAGGTTTTGTTTCTCAGAGATGGATACAATAGCCAGAATAGATCTCTCATGCCATTGTCTAGGCAAAGAGCAGCCGGCCACGGATGCAGTGCGACGAGCCATCGGAAGCGTAGTAAAGTCAACTTCGTTTTGTGCGCCGCACGTCTTCTTCTGTTCAGTTCTCGTCAGTGTCAATGGTATGGAGTGCCTTCT
>JBBPSD010001021.1:0-12816 GCA_038093415.1 Xerocomellus chrysenteron | reverse complement strand
AGTCATGTGATTTGGTTCACACGCTGCTGAGATATGGCCAAATCAAAACAATAATACCATGGAAAGGGTTTTTTCACTTTTAAGCTGATGACATGGATCTCAGTCAAACAATAGAATAGTTGCCATTGTTTGTCAGCACAAACAAAGATATATATATAAGCAGTATGTCTGAGTTTAAAAAAGTTCACACACTTCTTAATTCTCAGCCACCAGTCTGGTCAGATCTCTTTTTCGTGCCCAATAAAGCATCATCCTCTCCTTGCTTAATACTGGCCTTCCTGGTGAATCAATTTCCAAGGAAACTGGTGTCAGCCCTTCTGCCATATCAAACATTCATTGTAAGGAGTGTTCTGCCCTTCACAAAGCTATTGGAAGTGGTCATTTCAAGCTTCCTCCTACCAATATTCAATATGTCCAATATCTAATAACCACTGGGAAAGCTGAAAACACTGTTCAAGTGACCAAAGTCCTTAACAATATTATCATCCAGCCTCTCTTCACAAATACCATCCATTTCCACTTGAAGAAAGCTGGTATGAAGTCCATGGTGAAGTCCAAATGCCCTCTTCTTTCTGCTAGACATTGAAAAGCTCACTTGGACTATGCTTACATCCACAAGGATTACACTGTAGAGGATTAGAAAAAGATAATATGGCCTAAAAATCAATTGCCTAGGGTCAGATGAATGTAAATGGACATGGAAAAGGGCAGGTAAGGGGCTTTGTAATAGACTGGTTGATGGAACTCTCAAGTTTAGAGGAGAATGTGGGGCCATATGACTTGAGAGGGTGTTGGTTTTGCTGTTAGGATGGATGATAGGATGGATGGGAATCTCTACCTTCAGATTTTGAATGATAAACTCCAGGAAACCCGGGAGTATTATGGTTTCAATCCACCTGACGTTATCTTTCAATAGGATAATGACCCCAAGAACACCTGCAGAATGGTCAAGGAGTGGCTAGAAGTGCATGAATTCAAGGCTAGACTTCAACCCTATCAAACATCTCTGGGGCTGGCTCAAGAGCAGGCTTGCAGAGTATTGAAATCCCCCAAATAGGATCATTGAATTGTAGGAGAGGATTGAAGTGGAGTGGGATAGGATACCAATTGAAAGTGTCAAATTTTGATTGAAAACATGCCTAGGAGGGTTCAGGGAGTGCTTAGAGCAAAAGAAGGCCACACCAAGTACTAATAATATCCAAATACCCTTTGTATTTCAAAAGTGAAAAAATCCTTTCCATGGTATTACTGTTTTGGATTGGCCATATCTCAGCGGAGTGTGAGTCAAATCACATGACCCAGGGGGTGATCTTGTAGCCAGGGGTATCTTCCATTTTTAACTCCACTAAGGCTAAGCGCAATTCCCACGGTATTTGGTGGTGCGATTGAGGTTAGTATGGAAAGGGTTTTTGGAGTCACTGTAGTTCACATTCCTGAATATTCAGAGCCCTGGACTCAGTGTGACATAGTCTCTCCATAGGTTAACCAAATGACATTTTTGCGCACAGAAGTGTTGATGCATGAGTGACAGCTAGGTGGGCAGCAGGTACCCTTTTGGGTGACCTAATCCAAGAGGCTCTTGTGAACACTCTGTTCCTAACCATGACTGTGTTTCTGTATTCTGGTGGTCCAGTATTGAATGTATAGGATGTGTTAGAATGTTCTGTTCCGATCCCAGCATAAACACACAGAATGGATAGGTTGGACTCCAGCAAGTAATTGCACAGGAAGTCCTGTAGAGTCACTAACATCTGAAGATGCTATTGGAGCTCATATGTAACCTGTTGATACCAGCATGTACTAGTAGAGGTTGACTTAGTAACACTACATACCTGGTGGAATGTTTAGTGGAACTGTGTGGTTTGAGGTTAAGAGATATATTCAAACTCAGATGACTGAGTCTGTATTATATAGTAACAGGTAATGTGTGAACTTTCTACCATACTAGTGTACATAACTACTATTTTATTCAACAAGGTATCTTGCTTGGATTCAAGACATATGAAAAGATTGACCATCTCACTGCTTACATGACACAGGAGTGGTTATCAGATGTGCACGAAATGCAAATGCTCAAGTTGTTATGGATTGCCATCTGTCGACAAATGGCTATCATCAAGATCGAAATTGAAGGACCATACTTCTATGGCTATCTCAAATCAGTGTTCAAAGCAGGAGAATTGAAATACAAAAACTTAGTCTTATTTAGCCATGTGTGCAGCTTGGGTGAAGCCCTTCAATCTGGTCAGCATACAAGCATTGGCTTCATAATGAATGTCAACAGCAACCATTGGGTTTCTACAGTTGTTGACTTCATAGGATGCCACATCCTATATGGCAACTCTCTTGGACAGGCACCTGAAAATGAACCCATCAGCATCATTCAATGGTGGGCGCAGTATCATACTGGCACTCAATTCACAGTCACCAAACTTCCAATTCCTCTCCAACAAGATTCCTTTTCATGTGGGATTCTGGTATTTGGCACACTCATACACTTCTCTTTGCCAAGCCAGTATCCATTAATGAATGTGCAGCTAGTTGATGAGGAGAGGATGAAAGTTTTTCTAGAGATTGGAAGGCATCATCTCAAACATGTAAGTCATCCATTTCATTTTCTTATGTGAAAACTCACCTTCTTAGACCACAATCTGTTCACCTGAGCCTCAGTATGACATTAGTCATCTAACTGCATGTTTTCTTGGACATCACAAAAAATGTTGCAGCCATTGAGAACAAAGCCTCATCCTCACCATCTATTGTGGATGATCAATCACACCCTACAAATGATCAATAAATCAAGCATGCACCAACTCTGCTCCCTGAGCTTAACTGACCCTCAAAGAAGTTTTGTGTGGTGAAATTAGATATTCATACAGCACTCAAGCCAAGGACAAGTCAGTCAGTTTGATGAAATGGTTTACAAAATGCACACCTGCTGAATATCAAGCACAATCAAAGCAAGTCAACCTGATGGCTGAAGAAGCTTTGAAGGAGTACAAGGTCATGATTAGTGTGAAAACTGGATGCTAAAAGGATGAAGTGCATGAGAAGAACAAACTATGGCAGCAAAGACATTGCCAAGCAATTTATGCTGCTGAGATTGCTCATGGAATATGATCTCCTAGAGGGACTAAGCAGAAGTCAAAGGTCAGCATAGCAGTGTTGGGACTGGGCAGTTTACTTACAATCTATAGTGGCTCAAACAACTGTCCCAATGTTTGTATGTTTTTCACTAAAGTCAATAACCTCCAATACCTCCTAACCTTGACCCTAACACATGAGTGTATGAAATAATGTGTTTACGCTTGGCTTTCTATAGATGCAAGGATCAAAGGATTTGGTTAGGATGTGATGAAATGGTAGCCATAGCAAATTAACAACTCATTGGGACAGTTTTTTGACTTTGTATTCTTATTATATATGTTAGACCCTGGAATGCCATGAGATGGTTACATACTTTATGTAAAGGCTATATTATATCATCCTTATGTCATTAATCAATCTACAGCATATACATATAAACCCTGGCATCACAAATGAATGCCCTCATTCCTACCATGAAATATTTTTTTGCTGCTCAAAGTGACAACATTATTTCTTCTGGTTTCTTGATCTTTCCTGCCAAAATATTGCATTCCAAACTGGTATAGGAAAGTCCACTGTGGCTAGGGTCCTTCTGAAATGACCAACACTCACTAAAAGCATTAGTAAATCAAGTAGAGACAATAGAGGTAGACTGGTAGCTTCTAGAGATGATGGGAAATCTCCAAGAGGACAAGACTGAGGCCCTCCTGGCACTCTATTGAGGCTTTATATACTACACAGGGGTTTGGCTATGTGTACACTAGATCATACATATGATATGCTATGCTACATGACTTGTCCATAAGTCGTACATAAGGATAACAGGTATATCAGTACAGCTATATAATGAAAGGAAAGCTAACCATGAGGATAAGGTGGGGTAGGCAGTGTGCATGTGTGAGTCATAAGGCGAACATGTGCAAGGCTATGTGCCATGTGTGATTGGTGAGGCTGACATGAGGTGAGCATGAGATGCATGGCAATACATACATATGGTACCCATAAGGTGAGAGGGTCTGGACTTGTGAAGGGACTTGAGCATTTGGTGGTTTTGGATGATAGGGTTAATATACATATAGGGGCTAAATGTGAAAGTCACTCTAGAAAATCAGAAAAAATAGGGAGTAATCTGGGAAAATTAATATGTGTCTGTAACACTATCCCTTCTCTAAGGATTGACTTTCAGGCGATCAGTGCATGGATTGTAAAGCTTGGTATGCTCACTGAACATCATCTGGAGGTTGACTCAGGGATTTTCATGAAACAGGTCCAATGCTGCTTTAGCATTGCCTAGATTACCCTTTGGTTCCTATGTGTGATCTTCTTCAGTGTAACCTTTCCAGTGGACTAGATATTCCATATATTGGCCCTTCTTTTGGACATTAACAACATGGTCTACCTCATATTTGATTTCTCTGTCCTCAGTGACTTTTACTGGACCAGGTCAGATAGGTCTTTGTCCTTCCAGAGGTTCTTTGTATGGTCGAACATGGGAAATATTTACTACCAGGTGAGTGTGCATTGTCTTTGGTAAATGCAATCTGATTGCATTATCTCCTACAAGCTTTGTGATGTCATATGGTCCTATTTATTATTCCATAAATTTTTTGGAAGCACATGTTACTTTAAGGTTATCAGTAGAAAGCCAGACTTTATTGCCAATCTAGTATTTAGGGGTGATTGATCTATGTTTGTTAGCTTGGGCTTTCACCTGTTCTTGTGCTTTCTCTAGATTGGCTTTTGTTTGAGCTGTGAACACAGCCTCCTCAGCTTTATTTAAGCTTTTTCGAGTGTCAGTATGGTTCTGTCGTTTCTGCTGCATTACGAGGACCACCCCTCCCGATTTTTAAGGAACTTGACCTCACCCATGTTGAGTAAGCAGTGACAGAGCACTGTCGATATATAATGCTCTTGTGCAGGTGGGAAGAAAATGAACCCGTGTTCGAGTTGTGGTGGAGAACATGTCAATATATGACCTTGAGGTGCATGGAGAGAATGAGAAGTCACAAAGGTTCTGTTCACTCATACGTGACGCCGGAGTTCATTGAGCATGGACTCATACATGTTGCACCAACAGGAATGACCATAGTATTGCAGGAGTCGTTGGTCACGATGTTGCATTGTTGCTTGTGTGGGAGGAGTAAGATGGAGACAAAGATGGGCTGGGGAGTCTCTACCCAACTGTCTGGCTTGTCGAAGACGTCTGCTGTGCTCATTTATACATCCGATGAGATCCCTAAGCGCATGCTTGGCTAGACCTGCACTCCACCTGAAGATCTAATCCACTCTCTCCGAGACATCCCATTGAATGATATCTATCAGTGCATTCGTAAACTCACTCCCAATCAGCCTGCCATCCACAGCCGTTCACGATGGAAAACCTGCACCGGCCTGGTGAATCACATTCTCGATCATGTTTGAAGTCTCGAATATATGGGGTATGAATTTATTCGTGACCTTGTTGTCGCTTACTTTCCTTTTGATTACAATTCAAGCTCGTCCATTGGGGAGAAACTCATTCAATTCTTTGGTCAGTCTCCGACCCAGGTGATATTGACTTGACGAAATGAGTGCTGAATCTGTGGCCCTTTTTTCTTGATAGTTCGTAAAAAAGAAAAAATTACACATCCACATCTTGTTTGTAGATAGTGCTGGGCATGCATTGTCGCAATTGATCAGTTCCTATGAGGAATTTATGTGTTTCTATGAGAACAATTTATCCAGGAGTCGGGGACTTGGCGCGTTTTAAAGATCCTTGCCCAGCTGTGATGGTTTCCTAAGAGTATAAACCTACCAACAAACTGTAGCAAGTATAGATATAGTTAGTGGGTACGATTGGTTCATCCCAGAAGAGACTTGGAAGGAAAGGGAGAAGTCCGGGAGAGGTCTGATCAACGGTACTCAGCGTTAAGAACAAGTCCGAGCGGAATGCGAGCGGTAGTCCGAGCATTACTCCGATAGTCCGAGCGTTAATCCGATAGTCCGAGCGGTTTCGGTCCTATGGAATGAAAGAGAGAGACGGTAAATACACAGTAGACAGTTTACTGCGTTCGGTGTTGAAGACGGTGACGGTGACGGTCATTGTGAGCCAAAAGGGAGCTGGTATTTTCGATACCATACATGGATATTATAGTCCGAGCATTCTCGGACTCTAACTACGACCAGAACTACTAGCCGTGACAGGAAACCCAAAGGGGTAATGAAAATACACGTGCTATGTACCTGTTGGAGCGGAGCAGCCCGTAGGGCGTCACGACCGAGGGTAGTAGCTCTGAGTCGGGAGATGCCGGAGTATATACACCAACTCGGAGCAGGAACGACGTCTCCCGTCCCCCCAAAGTGGAGTTGGTGCTTCAATGCGTTCGTACGCATTCGGACTCCTCACAGAGTGGCAACAACTTTGTGTGTCAGGTCGGGATGCCTGCTCGGACCGTCATGGTGGCCAGAACACTGAAATCGGACCTGTGTGCCCACTGGCAGGCAGACGATCACCCTGTCTTTCCCTGAGTGTGTTTTGACAGCACGGTCCCTTACTTTAAACCAGAACAATTGAACACACTCATTGAATCAGGCGTTTTACGCACAGTTGTCTGCGCGGCACGAAGCCACGATACGACTCGGAGACTGGGCGCTCTACTCACTCCTGCGCAGATTTCCGTCCTCCGACTACGACAACTGAGTAATCTGGATTCATTTGAGCCTCGCCCAGAATTTAATCGACGGTTGACACGAATTCGGATGAGTGTACGACTGGCCCGCGGAAGCCAGCTCGTTCCGCAGACTCTGCCGACGGGGTCTCAGGGACGTGAGCTTGACTGCATCCCTGTGATGAACAAGGTTGGGAAAGTGGAAGAGTGAAGCACGGAAGCACGGACCCGTACACAAAATTATGCGAGCGTAACTCAGTACCTCCTTGTTGCTCGTCCTGAGATCGAGGACTTCGACCTCCCAACCGGAGCCGTCCCTTCTGCGGTGAATGCCCGGAATCTCTGTCTCGAATCGAATTTTTCCCGCAAGAAATGTATCGGCGAATTTCTCCATATAAGCTGTCATGTCCTCTCCACAAAGGCAATTCCTGTCTTCCCCTTTGAGCATAGTAGGAGGTGGCATCCGTAAGAGAGAGAACTTAAATTCCCCATGCACGCTACAAATAGTAGAAAACGGGTCAGACACCAGGCAAAAGCGGTCACAGTTCACTGGGAATTCACTTGTTGATTGAAACGCCGGGATACGGTCTTTGGCCTACACGCCCCCAGCAGACTTGTCGCGCGTCACAAGCAGTACATTCTGAAATCCATCGTGCAGGAGGGTGTAGCCGTGACCATCCAGCTGTGCCAGCGCCTATGATACCAACACTCTGATGGCGGATGGATTCAGTTGTGTTCACTTCGACCATTACTTAAGTGGAAGCGAGCAAGAAAGGGTTTGTAAACTCACCAATCATACTCTATATCCGTGGCCATGGCTCAAGGCAACTAGGAAAGGCTTAAAAGGGTTTCACCTATGGATCCCACGCCAACAGCCTTATAAGCCACTTATGAAACGCCCATCTGTGGCACCCTCACATTGTTCCGAGCTCAACTGTCAAGACGCACGGTCTCGCTTCTCATATCCGATCGGACTGACGGTGTTGTCTGGGACTACGAAAAGCGCCCCGTTTCAGATTGACTACCGTATGCCAGCGTATGCCCTGTAGAATATTCTAGTAAGTAATCACTTGATTGGAAAGAGATAAGTACCTGTAGAATACTCTGAAATGTACTACCTGATTAGGTTTGTATATTCCAACGCTCCCCCTCGAACGGAAGTGGGTCTACTGAAGGGCTGGGGGAGCTCCTCAGTGGTGCAATAGTGGATGTATTCACTCGTAGGGATTTATATGTCAAGATGCTGCCCATGATCCCACAGCGGAGTATGAAATGCCCGCCCAAGTCAGAAAATAGTTCGCGAACACCACCGATGATCATAGCTTGCCCATGTCCGTATCTCTCCAGAGTCTCCGTGCCATTCGGCATCTGTCGTGTCGTGTCCGCTGTCTTACGCGCACGGCTGTCACGGTGTCGTCTCCGTAGCCTTTTCGTACACGTAGTCTTCCTTCTGAGGCAGTGATGACCGCTGGTTGCCAAGTTTCTCAATTCTCTCGAGTCCTCTCCGTCCTTTACCTGCCTAGTACACTGTCATGTCGTCACCTTCTCTTGCTCTTCTGTGTCCATGTCGCTATCTCTCTTCAATTGGTTGCAGGGTTGTTCCCGTGGTGACAAACGCTCCTTTCATCTCAGTTGTGGGTATTCTCCTCTCGGTCGCCATGTTTCTCACTCCACGTCTCAGTAGCGATACCTCTTTCACCGGAGCTGTCGAAGTTACTCCTTCCTTATTACACACGTGATGTCACATATTTTATCATTCTGTTTCATGTACTCTGTGCTGATGAGTCCCTGTGACTTGAATGTAGTAGTTCCGACGTCGTCGAATGCGAGCCCATCCTAAGTTGAGTTCTGTGTTGTTCTTCTCGACATCTTAGCTGACAAAGGCTCTGAGTTGTAACAAGCGACACAACACCGCATTCCTGTCTGCAGAGGAGTGCATTTGACTTTTCGCCGTTAGGCTTTAGACTACTGCCACGTGTCCCCGGAGGAGACCCGAATGGGACCCCTATCGAGTCTCTCGGCGAGCAGACCGCCGATGAGGTGACCTGGGTGGTTAATCTCGCTGCTGGCGGGTGCTTTTTCTCTCTATGTATGAATCGCGCTGATCTTCTGGATCATCAGGGACATTTGTAGGGTTCTCCCTTAGAGACTCCCTTGGTAATCTTGCACAAACTGCGCTGGTTACGGTCCAGCCCGGGACATGTGAGCCCTGTCATGCTTTTTTGAAAGAGCTCCCCTTGAACCCCATCGGATCTTCTAGCCACTGCTTGTCTGGCAGCCTGATGGGCAAGCCTGCCGTCTGAATAGCATGCGGTATTGTCGATTTCCAATGACGGGTAATCGCCGTTATAATTTCGAGTGCCCGATTATTTTTTTGCATGGCCATGTCGCGGCCCGATCTACTGCGCGTGTAACGTTATCGCTTGACGATCCTACTACCACCGGCCATTTGAGAGCTGTGATTGACAGGTAGCAAAAAAAGGAGACTCAGGGTCACCACTAAAACTCGTTCAAAGCGAGTCCTAAGTAGGACTCGGCTAACCCAAACCGACTTGCAGATCGGCGGTTGATGGATGCACCGCCACTGTAATGCCTTCGTTACCATGTTCATGATATAAAATATAGGGAGATTCAGAGGGTGAGTGTGTCGACTGATCGCCATGTTTTCGTTCCTCATCGTCGCTCTCTTTGCAGTTCTCTCCCTCTCTGTCTCTGCCTGTCCGGTACGGAGCAATATTGATCAATTGCCCACTTATACTATTACTCCCATTCCTTCGACCTATCTCGCTCCCACTCCTTCCCCGTCCACCCCAACCCCATCAGTTCCCGTGTCACCACCCACCCAGGCGTCCGTCTCCCTCGAAAACACTGGTGGAGTGTACGTTCATCTCTCCATTCCTGTCCTAGCTCTTATTGTTCCCCGCAGCGCGACCTACTTTTACCAGGATGGAGTCGCCGGTGCCTGTGGTGTGGTTCACTCAGACTCCGACTACATTTGTGCAATGGGCATGTTCTCCAGATCTTTCCCTCGCCCCCTCTCTCATTTTCTCCCACAGATTCGGCTCTTTATGGCGACCCGGATTCTGTCTCCCCTCTCTGCGGTGATCAAGTCCAAATCACTAACTTGAGCAATGGTCAAACAGTCACCGTCACTGTTGCTGACGACTGCCCCACCTGCGAGAATGCAAACTCAATCGACCTCTCCGTCGCCGCATTCGAAGCTATTGCTGACCTCTCCGAAGGCGTAGTCTCCAGTCAGTCCATCCATTCGCCTCTCCAATACTTTGTTCACTAATGTCCTAAGAGTCTCTTGGGACTACGTATAAGTCCTTGTCGCGGGCCCTGGTGGCGATAAAACCTCCATTAGACTTCCCACTGGCTTGGGAACAGGAGTTGTCTGGTACACATAAGGTGGCAACTGTACTACATTTTATTGTATCCAAATATGTATGTATTTGCCCAAGATGTACATCATGTGCCAATACACGCTTTTGATACAACCATTGGCACAAAAAATCCTCGTCGTGGGTGGAAACGGCTCCATTGGTAGGTCGTAAATCCTTGCCTCATCCCAAATAATCAACCACCAGTATATCAGGTTCTGTCGTATGCAAGGCTGCGCTAGCACGCGGCATCCAGGTGACCAGTCTATCGTACGCTCAAACACTGGCCAATTCCCGTTGCACGGCACCTCGCTCAATGTGATATATGGCTCCTCGGGGAAGCCCTACGAAACTCCAATGGGATACAGCCCTGTGTAGGTTGAGAAAATGAGTCTACCCAAACTACGGGCAAAGCATCGATCGCGTTAACGAACACATTTGGCTCATCAGCCTCGTAAGCATCCAATGCGGTTAAATTTTTGAGTTCTAGAGATATCACAATATTAGATAGGATCCCAGCAGAGACGAGGAGAACATACGAGGACCCAGTCCATTGGCGACACATATATCCACCAATTTCGTGAAGGTCCTGCCCAGGGATAAGAAGAAAGTTCGGGTCGTCCGTAATGATGGCCGCATCGCTCGATTCAATGACGACTGCAAGAATATCCGGCACGTCTTTACACTGACACATGAGATGAAGGATGTCGAGGCAGACTGCCCAGATTGATGCGCGCTCGACAGGCGGACGACCTAGGTGGTTATGGCACCTCTCAATAAATTTGTTGACTCTGGACTCGAACCCCGACCAAGGATCTGTCGAATCGGCTTGTCAACATCGCTCCACATCAGTTGGTGATCCGTGACGATCGCCTCCTGAAAGAGGTCCACACCGGCAGCGCAATCAATGAGGGAAGGTGCTCGACCAAAAACTGCGCAGCTCTTCGGGTTATGACTGGCTCTTGAATGGGCGAATTCGTGACAACGAGCCTCGTGATGGCCATGTTACGGATCGATGACTCGTCCCCTGATAACGATGGGATGTTGCTTACATCGAGACACGGTCCAAGATCACGCAACTTTGGGCATCGTGCGAGTAAAAGCAATAGACCCCTCAATGTCGGGATCTGGAAGGATATCCTACCCGCTGCATTGGTTACAATTGAAGGTCTCCAGGTCAGGCCACCCTTGGACCAACCGAGCAAGTTCGTTGTCGTTTAAGGAAACCGGATTGTTGATATTGACATCGAACTCGTGAAGATTGAAGGTCATGAGTGGGCTCAGAACCTGAGAGGTAACGAGCAGCAAAGATACTTCCCCGCGTCTTCTCGGCTTGCCGGAGAGAAGCCTGATCCGTCGCAGAGTTTTCCGACGCGCCGGTGAGCCGAGGACGATGAAGAATTCATGAAACACTTCAGATGCGGGAGCCATACGAAAGTCGAGTGAGAACTCTTCGAACGGCTGACGGGGCGATGTGAAGAACGGGATGACGGAAAAAAGATGATCGACATGGAGTTCAAGGACGCGCAAGTTATTGAAAAGAGGCCGGTCAGGAGTGCCAAAGATAGCAAGGATCCTCAGATTATTTGGGTGGCAATCGAGGAAGCTACCACTGAACGTTTTGGAGAGACGGGATTTAGCAGTGAGGATCAATGCCGCTTTATTGACGGGATCGCAACCCAGACTCTCCAAGTTCCGGGGGCGAGAGATGACACGCGAGATTGCGGCTGTCACATGGGGAAAGCGACATTGATGGCCGAAGTGGAGTGACTTGAGATTTTGGTGGCACTCGAGGGATCCTAGAACGGAGCTATGATCACCACCGTCAAGCTACATGTGGAGATGAACAAGTGAAGGGCTCAGGGGCAAACGAATCGAGGCAATTTCTGCGCAAATCCTCATAGATCCAAAGGCCGGTGGTCGGAGACCGTGGGACGGACGCACCGCGTCGTTATCATATATAACCGTCTCTATCGATCACCGATCTGAACACGAGCAAGAGAGAAAGAACAAAAAGTCAACTGACCTGAGTTGACCGGATTCGACTCCGGTCCGGGTTCTGGTTCAACCTAAATGACAGGTTAGTTCTTTCGAAGCCCACTGAAGAAACAGATTCAGAATACCATTTTAGTACCGAGTTATATTCGGGTGACAAGGTACCATCTGGGGTGCGTTTCGATGTGTCTTGAACGCACTCCCTACGATGACCCGGTTGATCAACATGACGCGGAGGGAGGCGCTGTAAGAAAGATTGGAGACGCATTCGTCCGCCTCTGTGGTTGTTAAGAAACGGAGAGGGCGTGATGTTGATTAGAGATTAATACTGCACGTACTTGATGAACGGGACGTGAGGTAGATACCGTTTCAATAAACTTCTCGTTTCCTCATCCATCTCCAGCATGCATAGAAGCTTGCATTTTTGCTCTACATAAATGCCTCAGAGAGCTTAGCAAGAGAAGTCAGAGTGTCTCAAGAGAAGTAATACCTGTAGGCGAGATATGGTCGCGGAGCATATTCCGGCCATTGGACCTCAAATGTGAACTGGACTTCAGGTCGGTATTTTTCCAAGCGATGCAATTCTTTCCGAAAAGCTGATCTACTGTTGCCGTCGACACCTTAGCGTTTCACTCTCGACTCCCCATAAGTGAGCACTGCATACTCTCAACAAAGATAGGACTACTCCTTTCGACTTGGACCAG
>JBBPSD010001020.1:0-12823 GCA_038093415.1 Xerocomellus chrysenteron | reverse complement strand
GCACGTGATGGACGGTGTACCGGGGAAGCCTGGCATGGCGGGTTGGGTCCTCAGCAATCGTGGGCAGTGCAGGAGTCCTGGCGGAGTGGCTGGAGTCCTCGTAGGTCGTAGCTAGTCCTTCTGTGCATAGTTAGTCATCATAACGCATCGTCCTTGCCTCCTTCCATCCGCGTCGTGACGACGGGAGCTCCCCAGAGAGTGGGGGCAGCCTGTCCCGGTGTCCCCGGTCCAACGGCATGTGGAGCAGGACAATCGCTACGACACAGAAAAGTGTTGAATTGAATTCATCATGTATATATGATATTGATGTGTGTTGCAGCATGAAACGGGTGATGACTTGTCGGTCTCGGGATAATTGCCCGAGTCTATGGAGGAACAATTCCTCAGTGGAAACGCGGCCCGCGGTCAAGCGCCGAAAATATGACGTGATGCCAGAACATGTGACTGATCTGTATCAATGAAGGCGGCATACGAAATGATTGTTGGTTGACTTTCACCATTGCGCAGGTAGATTGTGTCGCCGATGACCACGTCGCCGACACTGAACGGTGCGTATTAACAAAATGGAGCTGCGTCCATGCTGACCGTTGGACAAGAACATTCCCCGTTCATCGAGATCGACGTCGGTAGCGAAATACAGGCAGTGGAATTTACAGCAAATGGCAAGTATATCGTTGGTGGTGGTGGTGATGGACTTGGAGTGTGGCGAGTGGAAGACGGCAAACAAATGGCAAGAATGGAGACGCGGATTGTCCGCTCTATCGCTGTGTCCAAGGATGGCAGGTGGATCGCAGCGGGGACATTCTCGGGCGAGGCGATCATGTGGGACGCAAAGACATACAAAAAAGTCTTCACAGTCGAGGATGAAGACGTCGTCGGCGGAGTCGATTTCTCGCCCGACTCGACTCGACTCCTCATGGGATCGAAGAACCGTAGAGCCACTGTCTGGGGCGTCGCGACTCACAAAAAAGTACTAACACTCGACCACGACGGTTGGATGAGAGCAGTGAAATACTCGCCGGGAGGCGATCGGATCACGACGGCTACTTTTGATTCCGTTCGTGTCTGGGACAGCAACGATGCCCGCTTGCTCGTGGAGATCGCAGTAAAAGTAACCCCATTGTTCAACACTGGTCTCCTCTGGTCCAACAACAACCTCGTTGCTATATCCGCCAATAACATCAAGGAATTTGTAGCGTCCACCGGGTCAGCAGTCTCAGAATGGCCAGTTCACCATAGCAACAACTCCTCGTGCATCGCCCTTCCAAAGCTCGGAGAATTCATTGCATATTCTGCATACGATACCGTCACGTTTTGGAACACGTCGACACACACCCGAGTCGGTCTCATTCAACACTCTCAACCCATATGTTCGATTGCACTCTCACCACACCACCGATTTCTCGCAATTGGTGGACGCAGCGGGAAAATCGCCATCAAAGGTCTCAGAGACGTCCTGCCTGCATCCTATTCGACGGTATGTATCGTGTATTGTCGGCTCAGAATGGCTTTAGTGCCATTCCACCTTACTTCAATTTCAGTTCGACATGCAAACTGATCGTTTCGTTTCTCAGCTACCATTCTTTGACATCACCAACGCTGCACTCGATTCCTGGAAGCAGGACCGGCTCGCAGACACGGAAATATCATTGACGGAAATAATCACCGATTCCCCAAAACAGAGCCATCACGCACTCGCCAATAGAGCTCTCGTACGAACGCGTTTGCGATACTGGGACTTAGCGTTCGAGGATGCCGAAAACGTGGGTCTTCGTTCGCTCTCCCCCCTGCTCATGTTCATTTGAAATCACTGCAAGTCCATCAAGATTCGTCCATCCGTCAATGCCTACATCGCCCTGAGCCTCGCACTCATTGGCAGAGGGGAAAAGGCAGAGGGTTGTCGTGTGTATGACCTGGCGTTCAGGCACTACCATACAATTGACGCCGATCTTATCCTTCTAATCAAGGTGCGTATTTTGCGTGACATGGAACTTGGTTTCCCGTCAGCTGCTGAACTCACTTAGGCGGTCATTCTTTTCATGGCTGGAGAACACGAAGATGCGGTAGCGCGCGTTGGCAACCTCATTTCTACAGCGCACTCGAACTCAATATGTTGTGTGGTTCAGGCACGTGCATAACCTGCTGACGAACACTGCCATTGACATTCCAGCAGGCATGTATGTATCTTCTCCTTGGAAACTTGGATATGGAGAGCGGCGACTACAAGGGTGCCATACATTCGTTCGAGTGTGCACAAGCCCAAATGCGATACTACGTGGGGCCTCGACTCTTTACCGTCTCACTGGTAAGCTTCCTGTGAATCATCTGTCGACATGTGGACAACGATCGGCATCTCTGGTAGATATCCGGATGGAAATTTGATGATCTCGACATCACGATTAGACAGCGTCTGTGTGAAGCATTGTATGCAGCGGGTCGCCCGAAGGATGCAGGCGAATCTCTTCTTAAAACGGTAAATACCTTTGACGAAGTGGTCTATATGAGTGAACCAGTCAACAAGTGGGTTTCTGGTGAGTTTATTCTCCATGTATTGGTTTGCCATGCATTCCAAACTTCTCTGCAGACTTTACTCAACAATGTCTCTCGACTCCCGAAATCGACGCCGCCGCACCTTGGAAGGTAACTACTCCCTACGACAAGGTGCCGATGCTTCGTGAAACCCTCAATTCACCGACCCCCACACCGCTCTTGAGGGAGTGGGCAAAAGCAACATTGGCGAGATGCTCGTGGAAGGACGCCTTGGTTGCTTCTGCAAATGTTCGTATCTCCTCTTACCCTGATATACATTGGGCCTGATGCTCTAGTTTGGAGTTCATCGCTCCCAGGTTAACTATTTATTGGACCGTATGTGAACGCCTGGAAGTGATTGAGCGCATAACGGACGCGACCGAGTGTTTTCACGGAATGACAAACGAATTGGCAGAAGAGATACAGGGCAAGGAGGTAAAGTGGGTTCTCGGTGAGTGATCGTACCTACGCAGCAGGTGGTATCTTTATGTCACCATCCTCTGTCAGAATTTAAATTTGGTTGCTGCAAGAAATTAGAAGACCTTGGGGATACCGCGATGAACATTCAGCATTATGACGAAGCGATCTCCCAGTATTCAATTGCACTGGCACTCGATCCGGCCGGACCACAAGATCTCTTCATCAAGCGAAGCAAGGCCTACGTTGCTGGGGGCTTGCGGGATGCGGCGTTGAATGACGCAAACAGGGTGTGTCCCTTTGTCTTGCGCAGGCTAGTTCTTGTCGATAGATCATCACCAGGTGATCGAACTTGATCCATTGTCTCCATGGGGCTACGAGAGGAAGCATGAGGCGTTACACAAGGCAGGAGACTATAAAAATGCGATCAATGCATTCGAGGAAATGCTGTCGAAGATGTCACAGTCATCTGATCTAGAGATTCGTGGTGAGGGTGTCGACATCATGCCGAAGTTCATCTACTGATCTTGCCTCCCAGAGCATCGTCGCCAGTATGTAAATCCAGGCGAAACGAGGGTGGCGATCCGGAGGGCTGTTCAGGATGCCATCCGTGAATCCCCACGCGTACTCATTAATACTGTCTCTGGCCGCCTCCTCGATAAGTCGGAACAAGCTGCGTCATTCGAATCGCTCCCGGCCTTCAACGAGTTGATTTCTTCCATGACGACACACATCGACCATGCCCGCATCGGGCAAGACGTTACACAGTACTATCGTTATGCCATGTTCTCGCATAAGTGGGAGGACAGTGAACCATTGTTCGAGCAAGTCATACGCATCGTGGTGTATGATCTCGGAGAATCTCCCACCCATGACAAACTCCGGATGTTCTGCAAGATCGTGCGGGATGCGGGGTTGCATTGGGCATGGAGTGATACATGTTGTATCAACAAGGCGGATCACTTCGTCCTCCAGGAAGCCATGGTTGCCATGTTCAAGTGGTACCAGGGTTCCGCCGTGACGCTTGTTTTACTCCGTGGAGTTCGCTCTCCTTCACGGCGCGGGGATCTCGCGAGAAACATCTGGAACACTCGTGCCTGGACATTCCAGGAATATCATGCCTCAAAAGTGGTCCGATTCTACAATGAGGATTGGACGCTCTACATGAACCTCGACATCCCGAACCACAAAGAGTCACCTGAGATCCTCTCAGAAATGGAGGAGGCAACAGGTATATTGGCACGAGCCTTGATGGCACTTCGACCTGGGTTAGATGACATACGGGAGAAGCTGTGTCTAGCTTCGAGGAGAGAGACGACCCTCGCCGAGGATGCGGCATACTCATTGCTTGGGATATTGTCTATCTCTTTGCCGGTTGTATATGGCGAGGGCGACCAAGCACTTGGGCGGCTGTTAGCACAGCTACTCTCAAGCTCAGGAGACACGAGCATCCTTGCATGGACCGGGAAATTCGGGAGCTTTAACAGCTGTCTTCCGACCAACATTACCGTGTTCAACCAGCTGCCACCTTCGCACATCCCGCTCACCATCACAGGCGCTGAAATGGAGACGATTACCACTGGATTGCGTGCCTCTTCGCTCGATCTCACCTCGGTCACGCAATTGTATGACCGACTTAATGACCTCCCCGTACCGTTGTTTGTGGGACAACGGATGAAGCTTCCATGCATTATTTTCAAACTCGGGCCTTTATCTATTTCCCGGAGTAGGGCAGAACGAGTTTTCCGTGCACAGACAGTTGCACTCGGGATTGTGGAGATCATGACCGAGGAGGATCTTTCTCGATTGGATTCTCTCTACCTCGTTCACCCTTGGATCGACTTTCTGCTCAACCGACAGCCTGTCGGAAGTGTAATTGGCACAATACCCGAGGAGACGTTGGACAATCATTCTCCCTTGACAGGCGAGTTGCCGTCGTTCCCTGAACCTTCCGTTGACACATTGATGGTCCCACAAACACGAACGGCGTGGCTCGTGGCTCGCCTTGGTCGGTCGTTTAGTGGACGGCCTGTCACACTCCCTCAAGATGAAGCATCTCTTCGGCCCCCTTCCTCTCTATCGCAGGCGGACAAAGAGATGCTCGCCCTCCAAGTCATCGCTCGTCTGACACGACCGTTCGGCGCGCTTTTGCTCACACCGGACCTTGGCGGCGTGGCGGCCTACAGGAGGGTTGCTGCGGAGAGTCTGATCACCGTCCAGGTAGAGGATATCACGCCTGCAATGTTGAACAAACTGGTAGACAGCGTACGTGTACTGGATGTCCTTTGACAATGTCTTTCAGTTACATACACGATCACTGAGTAGATTTATCTTCTCAAAGACCTCTTTTGATTTAGTACCCTTGTAGATCGATATCTCACTCCTTTGGATATATCGCTGATCGTCTACTGTATAGACACGGGCCGATCGTTCGGGATTTACCCGTCCTTGTAGAGTACGCAGATCGTTTGGTCTTTACAGACAATCTTGACGTGCTGACCTGCGCCGATGGTAAAGTCGAAGTTGTTTTCTGTTGTCAATGAGGACAAGATTGGATTTAAGGCCCACAGGGTAAACGCACATTGCGGGGGTGAGACTCCGCCGAACAACCTGCCCGGGTGAGGATGCAGAACGGACGCAATCAACTCCATGTGTGCCTCGTGGAGTAGCAGTGTCTATCTCACTCACCTGCACGCAGAAACCCGTGGTTTTTGTTCGATGTTAAAGTGTGCCCCAGCACGAAACGGGCGAGGACTTGTCGGCCTGGGGGATGATTGCTCAGCGGAGGAAAGTTTCCTGAACAAGCGCCGAAAACACGAGGTGATGGAACGTGTGCACTGATCTATATCCATGAAGGGCAGAGGAGACGGCTTGTTCGTTCACCATTGCTCTGCGACAGTGTTCCTGATGACCACTTCATCGACAATGAGCGGTGCGTACTGGTGAAAAGAATTTGCATTGATGCTGACAGTGGGACAAGAGCGTTCCCCGGTCATCGAGATCAACGTCGGTAGCAGAATACGTGCGGTGACATTTACAGCGAACGGCGAGTATATCGTCGGCGGTGGCGATGGACAAAGAGTGTGGCGAGTGGAAGACTGCAAACAAATGGCAACAATGGCAGCGCGGGATGTCCGCTCTCTCGCCGTCTCGCAGGATGGCAGGTGGATTGCAGCGGGGACAGACTGGGGCGAGGCGATCTTGTGGGACACAAAGACATTCGAACAAGTCTTCACGCACAAGGAAGATCTCCCTGACTCAATCCTCGGAGTCGATTTCTCGCCTGATTCGACTCGACTCGTCACAGCATCGAAGAACCCGACAGCCATTTGGGACGTCGCAGCTCGCAAAAAAGTATTAACACTCCACGAGTATTGGGTGAGAGCAGCGAAATACTCGCCACAAGGCGATCGGATCGCGACAGCCACTTTTGATTCCGTTCGTGTCTGGGACAGCAACGATGGCCGGTTGCTGACAGACATCCCAGTAAATGTAGCCCCGTTGTCTATGTTCAACTCTGGTCTCCTCTGGTCCAACAACCACCTCTTTGTCGTATCCGACAGTACAATCAAGCGATTCGAAGCATCCACCGGGTCAGCGGCCTCGGAATGGCCAGTTCACCATAGCAACAACTCTTCGTGCATCGCCCTTCCGAAGCATGGAGAATTCATCGCATATTCTACATACGATACCGTCACATTTTGGAACACTTCGACACACACCCGGATCGGTCTCATTCAACACACTCAACCCATATGTTCGATTGCACTCTCACCAGGCCACCGGTTTCTCGCGATTGGTGGAGACGGCGGGACAATCGCCATTAAAGATCTCAGGGACGTCCTGCCTGCATCCTATTCGACGGTATGTATCGTGTATTGTCGGACTATAGAGTATCAGAATCGTTTTACTGCCAGTCCACCTTACCCCAATTTCGGTTCAACATGCAAACTGATTGCTTTGTCTCTCAGCCACCATTTATTGACATCACCGACGCTGTACTCGATTCCTGGAAGCAGGACCAGCTCGCAGACACGGAAACATCATTGACGGGAATAATCACCAGTGCCCGGAACCACAGCCATCACGCACTCGCCAATAGAGCTCTCGTACGAGCGCGTTTGGGACTCTGGGACTTGGCAATCGAGGATGCAAAAAACGTGAGTCTCTGTTCGCTCTCCCACACGTTGTTGTTCATTTTAAATTACTACAAGTCTATCAAGATTCATCCTTCCGTCAATGCCTACATCGCCCAGAGCCTCGCACTCATAGGCAGAGGGGAAAAGGCGGAGGGTTGTCGTGTGTATGACTTGGCGTTCAGACACTACCATACAATTGACGTCGATCTTATCCTTTTGCTCAAGGTGTGCATTCTGCACGCTGTGGAATTGATTTTCTGTCAGCTACTTATTTCACTTAGGCTGTCGTCCTTTTCATGGCCGGAGAACATGAAGATGCGGTTGCGCGTGTCGGCGACCTCATTGCCACGGTCCCCTTCAACCCATTCTGCTATCTAGTTCAGGCATGTGCACATGCTCTACCACGCGGCAAATATCACCGCTAACATTTCCAGCAGGCATATATGTATCTTCTCCTTGGAAACTCGCACATGGAGCACAGCGACTACGAGGGTGCAATACAATTGTTCGAGCATCCACGAGCCCAAATGCGACACTATCGGGGCCCACCGCTCTTGGTAGTCACATTGGTAAGCTAATGGGTGTATTGTAGCGTATCGAAATCGCTTACCTCTAACAGATATCCGGGTGGAAATTTGATAATCTCCACATCACGATTCAACAGCGTCTATGTGAAGCTTTGTGTGCAGCGGGTCGCACAAAGGATGCAGGCGAATCTCTTCTGAAGCTGGTAAATGCCTTTGACGAAGAGGTCCATGCGAGCGAACCCATCACCGAGTGGATTTCTGGTGAGTTTTCGTTTACCTGTTTGATTTTATGCATTCAAGCTTTTCCGTCAGATTTTTCCCATCGATGTCTCTCCTCTCCCGAAAGCGATGCTGGTGCATTCTCGAAGGTAGCGCGACACGATAATGCGCCAGTACGGGATCATGTTTCACCAACCCCCACACCACTGTTGAGGGAGTGGGCAAGAGCAACATTGGCGAAACACTCATGGAAGGACGCTTTGGTTGCAGCTTCCCACGTGGGTATCTTCTTTTGCTCTGGTACCGCTCGTGGGATTGACAATTTTGGTGTGGAGTTCGTGGTTCCGAGATTTATGATGTACCGAGTCATATGTGAGCGTCTCGAAACAATCGACCGCATAACGCTCGCAAGCGAGTGTTTCCGCCAAATGGTGGACGAATTGGAACAGGAGGTACAGGGCGAGGAGGCAAAGTGGGTTTTCGGTGAGTGATCGTGCCTATGAAACCTGCGGCACCTATGTGACCATCCTCTGTCAGAATTTAAATCTCGTTGCTGTGAAACGTTAGAGGCCCTTGGGGACACCGCAATGAACACTCAGCATTATGACGAGGCGATCTCCCAGTATTCAGCTGCACTGGCCCTCGTTCCGGTTGCACCACAAGGTCTCTTCATCAAGCGAAGTAAGGCATACATAGCTAGAGGTTTGTGGGATGCGGCGTTAAATGACGCAAACAATGTGTGTCACTTTGTCTCGTGCAGGCTAGCTCTTGTCGACATATCATCACCAGGTGATCGAACTCGATCCACTGTCTCCATGGGGTTACGAAAGGAAGCATGAGGCGTTACACAAGGCAGGAGACTATAAAAATGCGATCAATGCATTCGAGACAATGCTGTTGAAGATGTCACAGTCATCTGATCTAGAGATTCGTGGTGAGGGTGTCGGCATCATACTGAGGTTCATCTACTGATCTTGCCTCAGAGTATCGCCGCCAGTATATAAATCAAGGAGAGACGAGGGCGGCAATCCGGAGGGCTGTTCAGGGCATTATCCGTGAATCCCCACGCATACTCATTAATACTGTCTCTGGTCGCCTCCTCGATAAGTCGGAACAAGCTGCGTCATTCGAATCGCTCCCGGTCTTCAACAAGTTGATTTCCTCCATGACAACACACATCAACCATACTCGTATCGAGCAAGACGTTACACAGTACTATCGTTATGCCATGTTTTCACACAAGTGGGAAGAGAATGAACCTCTGTTCGAGCAAGTCATACGCATCGTGGTGTATGATCTCGAAGAATCACTCACCCACAACAAACTTCGGATGTTCTGCAAGATCGTGCGGGATGCGGGGTTGCATTGGGCATGGAGTGATACATGTTGTATCAACAAGGCGGATCACTTCGTGCTCCAGGAGGCCCTTGTTTCCATGTTCAAGTGGTACCAGGGTTCTACTGTGACGCTTGTTTTACTCCGTGGCGTTTGCTCTCCTTCGCGGCGCGGGGATCTCGTGAGGAGCATCTGGAATACTCGTGCCTGGGCATTCCAGGAATATCACGCATCGAAGGTGGTCCGATTCTACAATGAGGATTGGACGCTCTACATGAACCTCGATATTCTCAATCACAAGGAGTCGCCCGAAATCATCTCGGAGATGGAAGAGGCAACAGGTGTTTCGGCGCGAGCCTTGATGGCACTCCGACCTGGGTTGGATGACATACGGGAGAAGCTGTGTCTAGCTTCAAGGCGCGAGACGACCCTCGTGGAGGATTCGGCATACTCGTTGCTCGGAATATTCACTATCTCTTTGCCAATCGTATATGGTGAGGGGGACCAAGCACTCGGACGACTGTTGGCACAGCTGCTTGCGAGCTCGGGAGACACGAGCATTCTTGCATGGACCGGGAAATCTGGCGGCTTCAACAGCTGCTTCCCGTCCAGCATCACCGTGTTCAGCCAGTTGCTCTCCTCATACATTCCACAGGCCATCACAGGTGCTGAAATGGAGACCATCATTGCCAAATTGCGTGCCTCTTTGCTGAATCTCACCTCGGCGACAAATTTCCATGACCGGCTCAATGAACTCCGTGTACCGTCGTATGCAGGAAAACGGATGACACTTCCATGCATTATTTTCAAACTTGGGCATTTATCTGTTTATCGGAGCAGGTCGGAACGAGTTTTTCGTGCGCAGACAGGTGCACTCGGGATCGTGGAGATTAGGACCGAGGAGGATCTCTCTCGATTGGATTCTCTCTACCTCGTTCACCCTTGGATCGACTTTCTCCTCGACCGACAACCTGTTGGAAGTGTAATGGACACAATACCCGAGGAGAAAATGGGCGATCAGTCTTCCTCGATAGGCGAGTTGCGGTCGCTCCCTGGTCTTTCTAATATCACCTCAGCGGCCCCACAAACACGAACGGCACGGCTCGTTGCGCGCTTTGGTCGGCCATTTGGTGGTCGGCCTGCAACCCGCCCTCGAGATGAAGCATCTCTCCGGCCCCCTTCTTCTCTATCGCAGACGGACAAAGAGATGCTCGCCATCCGAGTCATCGCTCGTCTGACACAGCCATTGGGTGCGCTGTTGCTCACACCGAACCTTGGAAACGTAGCAGCCTACAGGAGGGTCGCTACGGAGAGTCTGATCACCGTCCAGGTAGAGAATATCACGCCTGCAGTGTTGAACAAGCTGGTAGACAGCGTACGCGTACTGGATGTGCTTTAACGACAGTTATCAGTTACACGACGTTCGCGTGTCTGAGTCATATTCGTTTCCCCTCCATGGCTACCTTGTGCAGGGAACAGAGACTGACAACCAATGGAGAAAGTAGTGAGGGGATAGATTAGGGTACTTCACCCAAGTTGGGCCAGCAAGATCAACACCTTGCACGCGAACGGTGTGCACAGAGAATCTGAGATATGCGGTATCTCGCCTTTATGGAGGTGGGATTGTGGTTACAAAGGATGAGCCTGGTGGTTCAAACGTTCATTCCGCACCCGCGTGAGCAAGCGCCGAAAACACGAGGTGATGGAGCGTGTGCACTGATCTATATCAAGGGTAGGGCAACGGGCATGATGATATGTACAATGCGAAGAAGGCATAAGAACAACAGATTTTCATTGACGTTCACCATCGCACAGCGACAATGTCGCTGGTGAATGCGTCGTCGACGATGACTCGGACTGGTGCGTAGTGGCGAAATGGAATTACTTTTATACTGACCATTGGACAAGAGCATTCCTCACTTATCGAAATCGACGGGGGTAGCAAAATAAAGGCAGTGACATTTACAGCGAATGGCGAGTATATCATCGGCGGGGGCAGTGATGGAGCTGCAGTGTGGAGAGTGAAAGACGGCAAACAAATGGCAACAATGGAAGCGCGGGATGATGTCCGTTCTCTCGCTGTGTCAAAGGATGGCAGATGGATCGCGGCGTGGACGAACAACGGCTATACGCTTACGTGGGACGCAAACTTCAAATGTGCGGTGGATTACAGGGGGGTGGCGGCTGATAGCATGATCACTGCACAATTTCAGGATAACGTCTCGTTGGCTGATCTTCTTGATAATGTACGCACAATCGATGTTTTGTAACCTGCGTAGTATCTCGAACCACAATCGACAAGTTTCACTGACTAGTATGCCACATCAATTGAACATTACCGTTTTTTTCCGGAAGGAGAAAAGGCTCAATTGCATGACGAATAAGATCGATAAGAGCATACCGTGACAACGCGTTGGTAATGGACTGTCTGTACATAAGATACCCGATGTCGTTACATGTTCCCCAACTAGAAAGTCAGATGGGAGGACGCACGAAGAGGATCTGGGCGCAGAGTGGGGGCTACCTCTAATGTAGTCTTGTCGCCACAGACGCGCACGGAAGTGCCGAGAACATTGACACTGAGGCCCAGAGACGGGGTGTTGGACAATCCTCAAGTATCAAAGTTTACTGATCGCGCATCTGCTTTTCCGCGCGATAACGAAATTCAGCTGTCTGAGAACAGTTATCATGATTCATCCTTGACGTCAACGATGAAGACAGGGTTGTTATTATTGTCGAATACCACAAGGAAGACGATAGGGTCGCGACATTGTCACGACTATCGTCAGCGTAGGGGGTTCTGCGGGATGACATAGAAGTTGAAATCACTCCTAAAACAATAGTTCAAGAGTTTGTCGTAGGGTCCATGATATCGATTCTCAAACGTGGCGAGTCTGGCGTGACAGCAGTGTTCAAAGATGGTCAGCAGGTCAGCAGGTCAAACCTGAGGAGGATGACAGTGGTGGACTCGGTCAAGGTGGCGCCAACCCACTTAGTAAACACAACTGCCTGGCACCAGCTGGAATACGTCGCTCAGGCCGCTCTGCGCGCGATATCTTTACAACATGGACTATACGTAATCGCAAGCGTTGGATCACATCATGTACTTGGCCGTGGAGTCATGGTTGTGGTGCCGTCGGAGCTGCTGACGGCACTTGTCTCGGGTGGTTCCGCCAACATTTTCTCTCGACCCATGTCCTAGGGGACATCCTCACCTTACTGTCGTACACGTCTGCTGAACCGCCCCCCGACGCAAGTCGCATTCCTTCCAACTTTCTTGTCGGTATCCGTGATCAGAAGGTGTATCTAAGGTGGCTTGACAAAGCAGCCACATTCTCGCTCCCCTTCCAACGTGGCTCCTCGCCCAAACACGTGCACTCGTGAAAGGCGAGGTGGAACTGCCAATATGGGGCGTGCTCGACTTTTGGGAAGACGACAAGGGTCGGAACAACCCGTCTTCGCAGCCCAAGCGAGGCGGATTCGGTCAGAAATGTATTCAGGCCAGCCGCCATAGTGGTCGACTGGTCAGCCTCCAATTCGAATGGTATAAAAACCCTCGGCGTAGACATGTAGGATCAGCTTTTTCGCCGTTCTCTGGTCATTCTTCCGCTTCCAATGCCCACATCGACGACCGAAATTGCCAACGCCATCATGACC
>JBBPSD010001019.1:0-12867 GCA_038093415.1 Xerocomellus chrysenteron | reverse complement strand
TACAGGTTAATTTGGCAGCCTGAGCGCAACTGTACCCCGACCCGCCGTCCGAGCTCGAGACCGCGATCAAGGCCAACTTAGTTACGTTCTACCAGACGCTGGAAGATCCGAGTTGCGAGCACCTTTTCCCATTTGGACAGTAAGAAAGATAATGACCGAGTCGGAGTAACGGACGAGCTGCGATAAGTCGTGTTCTACTATACTGCGGATCATGATGTAGCGCGCAGTAATCATTGTCGTACAGCCAGAAAGGACACGGCTGATTGGTGCATAAACCAAATTACACCATGAGCTTATTGACGGCTAAGTATATGCCTGAGTGAGAACCTGCATGCATGCCAGTGGCAGCTCGTACGGCCACCTTGCATTGATCAATTTGGGAACAGAAAGAGTACAACGATATCGTGTCAAAAACGTGAACGATTTCCCTTAACCATTGGAGGATTTCTCAACCTTAACTACGCGTCTAAAGCTTGGGATTATCCTCGAGAAGCTTCTCTACCGCAGCGCTGATCGCTTGAGGAGTCGTCGTCGACGCCCAGCGATTCACAACGTTGCCATTCTGATCAATTAAGAACTTTTCAAAGTTCCACTGTCGCAGCCACCGCACGTTAGAACGACGAAACCCAAGCTACCAAGCCACGGACCTTGATCCGAGTCAAACCCAGGATGCCAGATTTCTCGTTCTTAAGCCATTTGTAAACAGAGTTGGCGTTGTCACCGTTCACATCGGATTTCTTCATGAGAGGAAAGGAAACCCCATGGTTGAGCTGACAGAACGAAGCGATGGTGGCATGGTCACCAGGTTCCTGGCCACCAAACTGGACACGAGATGGTTAGCCGCTGAAGGCGTTTCGACGACTCGCATTCAACCCACTCACTTGATTGCAAGGGAATCCGAGAATCACGAATCCGCGGCCTTTGTGTTTGTCATACAGGGCTTGGAGACCTATGGTTGGGCGGCCGTCCGTCCCAGCGATCGCCGCGAGTGGATAACGGGAAGATCTCTTACCGGTGTACTGCGGAGTGAACCCGCTGTGATTACAAAGTTGTCAGTGTCTACCAGTCTTCCCCTAGTAGGACTGCGCATACCACTGCGAAGCGACGTTGACGACAAGGACGACTTTGCCTTTCAATTGTTCGAAATCGTAGGTCTCGCCGCCCGGAAGATCTGCTTTGAGGTCGTAGAAGGTGGAAGTAGTTGTCGACATCGTTTGCTTTGACACAGTTGAGTGGAACGGTTGCAGGCGTTGGTGTGTTGAAGAAGAGGTTTGTGAATACTTCCAAGACACGAACCCGTATCGGAGTCGGTGCTTGCAGAGAGGAACAAGGTCAACAAGTATTCGAGGCTGGAGATGACGAATCGCAGTTGATTCGGAGACGGTCACGAGTCGCTGCATCACTTATGTTTCAGAATTTAAAGCCGGTGATTGGTTATCACTGGCATTAGGGCAGTCGTTCGCACACAGCAATGCGTGGGGAACATTGACACTACGGTCCGGGTTGCATCACAGAAAGTACGGACAGTTCTATAGAGTTGTTTGACGGAAAGAAAGCCTGAGATCACATGCTCGAGAACACCGTCATAGACTGCCTGGCCACTCCATCATCAGTTACCAAAAGGTTATCCTAGAACCCCAACATAAAGTCGGTCAGCAAGACGGAAGGTCTGAGGGATGGAAAAGAACGGACAGTACAGGCAGAACCCAGCGCTGCGTTTCCAATCCAGCCGGGTTCCCAGTATACGATCCCTAACGCCTTGTCACAATAATCAAGGTTCACATTGTTGAGAACGGCACAAATATCCTCGGTCCATATGATTTGACCCTTGATGTCGACAGGAATAGTTGGTTCGCTGAGCGGTGTTGCTTTCGTGTTGCACACTACAGGCCAATCGGTTTCAACAACCATGATGTCCTGCAAATGTTTATGAGCACAAGTCATCCACCCGGCAAAATGTAATGCTACAAGCCTTGTTCCATGTAGACACGACGCGATGCATAGAGGAATTCAGGTTCGAGAGAGTGGCGCCTGTTCCATAAAACGGATAGAAAGAGAAGCCCATCACATCGACGTCTGACTGTGTTAGGCAACCACCCAAGCCCTCTTCGGTCTCCCCGACGTTGAAAAGCTCGGTGTAGAACCAGGAAATATCATCTTGAGCCCATGCATTGGCCAAATGAATGACGATTTTTGTAGACGGAGATGCTGTGCGAACTGCAAGTGCACCGGCGTGGAGAAGATGGGATACCCCAGTGAAACCGTTGACAGAAATCTGTCCCGTGGGCCAGAGAAGGCCATCGTTGATTTCATTCCCGATCTGCGTTCAAACATTCATGTTGTTAATAACACCGCAAGCACCAACATGGTTATTTATCTGAATGATCAAACCTGGATAAATTGAATGGGGGTTCCCTGGGCATTGAATGCCTGCACAAGTTCGTAAGTGTAACTAGGAACAATCGACGGGTTAGCTATCACCGCAAAGGACCGTGCAAAACCCGAGGGTGAGACGACAGACATACTTGTAAACTTGAGACTGAAGTCCCTCGAGATCGGTAGGCCAACCGAAAGGGATGGCCTGGTGTCCAGGGTCGGGCCCTGTGATCAATAGCAATTAGTTCATTGCGGGGCCCCGGTTCACCTGAGGGATGTTACAAGTATCGTCATAGTGAAGATCGATCAATAGGTCCATGCCAACTCTTCTGGCCCTTTTGGCAAGCTCAAGACCATAGGCCAAGTTGTATGTTCCTGCGGTCCAAATACGGATGCGAGCGAGATTGACACCATAGTCATAAAGAATCTGCTCAAACGGCTGAGGCGCAGCGGTTGATGATGCAGTGTATTGGATATCGGTTGTTGTCTCCAGTAGAAGCAAGGACGAAAAGTCAGCACCGCGGTATTGAAGAAGGGCAGACACGAGATTGAGCCCAGAGGCTACCAAGGCAATCACGAAGCAGCGCATGCTCATCGCGAGCACTGAGCACCTCTATATGACAGAGCTGAACCTCCATGACGACAGAGGTCAGTGAAGTAGTTTCAATGGGTGGTTGGCAGGGGAACACATCATGAAACTGAACCAAGACCTCGGGCTGCACAACATCGTGCATGAAGCACACTATATTTAGTGAGGAGTGAGAGCACAACAGGTTGACGTATATGGCTGAAACCCTACTCACCTGCATAGATAGCTAGAAAGAGTAATGAAGATGACATTAACATACGAAAGCGCGACATACTCGGTGGTTGTCAAGCAATCTAAGAAGTAACATGTAAATTTGCTGACACGAGGGCCCGTAGGGCATTCTCCCATTGGGACATGAATATTTGAATGTTCAAACTGGCTCTATTCTCAAGCGCCAAGCACCTCTCAGAGTGGTACGGACTCGAAGACAATTCCAACCCAGGAGTGGTCTAGGAGAGGAATTGGGGATGGTTCAGATATTAAGTAGCCGAGGCGGGATGGGGACCAGGGGACAAACCTGAGTCACTGTCAGTTGACCTGGGGACGGTCGAAACGCTTCACCACTTAAATAATGGTCAAAACTGGTGGTTACCTTATCAAGGTTAGGTAGTCGTGCCTACACAGCGCATATCGGTCCACAGCTTTGAGCTGCACTCCCTACCCAGATGTGTTGCCGACGGACGAGGGGTGAGTACTGAGTTGCAGATTCACCAGCAGAATCGTACTTAAGATTATACAAACTCCGAAACTCCGCCCTTACCATGTTCTTTTATCTCTCCTACTTGCTCGGTCATCCGTCTTGCATTGCACTGACATGACCATGAGCTATCAACCATTGACTACTTTTTCATTTTATGGTGAGTTGTCAAACGCTTATGATTCTCTGTATCACTTCACGATGATATCAATTATCACTCAAACCTGAGCCATCGGCGATGGCGAAAAGCATTCCAAAAATACTAAGAACAGCCATCTGATTCTTTGGTCTTCGTGACTCCAACTTTTTTGCTGACCCTTTCCATCTCAGAAACATTATAATACGTTATGCGGTCAAGTCGTAGAGTATCGGTATGCTACAAGTCGACACTGTCTGATAATAAGAATACCAACATCAAATGTCATGGGGCTCTCAAACACAACTCTCGCAATACGTGTTTTTACTTCTGTCCTGCCAGTTCATTTGCTTTTGCCCCTCTTTCGCGCTATAGGAAAGGTCAGCTCTGTCCATGTACGTGGCATCGTCGACAGACCTCATCCATTGCCTTTACAATGCGAAGTCTCTCTACCTCGCGCGCGCATTCAGCAATGCGCGACTCCATCTCATTCACGGTATCTCTTGCCGAGTCTAGTCGTTCTTGCTGGGCCCGGAGTTCTCCTTCTTTTCCTTCCCATCGCGCGCGCTCTTCGATGCAACGGGCTTGCGCGCGAGCACGCACTTCAGTTGTTCGAGCCTTTTCCTCTTGAAATCTGCCTTCGGCCTTTTGCGCGGCGAAGAGTGCTTTGGCGTGCGAAGCTTCGGCCTTTGTTTCTCGTTTAATAGCTGCTTTATGAAGGCCTTGAAGGGTGGAGAGGTTCTTCAGAGCCGAGTCTAGAGCCACCTTTTCGTTGGTTGATTCCGTCTTGAGAAGCTTCGAAAACGTCTTGGACTCCTTTCCTGCCATTTTTGCGTCAACGCCATGTGGTGATCTCGGTTGGAAAACTCACTCTCCACTTTCATAATTCGATCCTTCTGTTTTTGGCTCAGTGATCGTTCGGCTTTGGCGCCCCTGACGAAGAGACTGTCATCGACGTTGGGCTCGGCGTTCGGTCCTGTGAGTGGTGCGCCATTCGCGAACGCACTGGCAGAAGCCGTCCCAGTAGTGCGCGTACTTCTTGTGGTCCGAACCGACTCTTTTCTTGCCAAACCGCTACCGGTTCCTCCGAAGGTCCTCCTCATTCCAGATACGTATTTTTCCTCACCATCAGGTTCGGTGGGGAGAGAACGGAGGGAAGGAGACCTTTGTCCAGCCTGAGCCTCATCGTCTACATGCTTCAAAGGGTAACCCGTCCCTTCCGTATGGGAAGGTTGATTGGTGTCGCTCGGGTTTCCGGAAGCTGTAAAGTGAGGTGGTACAGCGAATGAGCGAGATAGTCCCTCCATCATGTGTTCGGGGAGACCAGCATTCTCACCTCCAGGACGGGGGCCAGCGGAACTGCTTCCCGGGCCCGCCCCACCAGTGTCGTCTGTATGAGCAGAAAATTGCATGACAAGCGCGTCGTAATAGCGAGTTTGATCACTAGATACTGAAGGCGTTGAGGTGGCAGACATACAACAGAGGGGGAACAAATGCAAAAAACATAGCCTCTGCGATGGAATTGAGACAGTGTTAAATAACAATCCTGACTGATTTGATCGACGACGACGTCATTGTCCAACCCCTAGTCGCTAATGTGGCTACCACAGGTCCCCGTTGAGCTCACGCACAGCCGTCACCAACAGCTCGTCCTCCTGTTCAGCGTACAACGCCTTGACCACTTCCTGCTCTTTCCAACCTCCTCCCTTGACGGGCTCTAGGCTATATTCTATCGATAAAGCGGAAAGTGCCCCGCCGTAAGCATGTGAGATGCCTGTATAATAATCAGAAACAGCTCATTTCACGGGAACGACAGAACGAACCAGTGTCGATGATGAGCACTTTGCCTCCGCAGCGCGCCACGATGCTTTCCATGTTGGGCGTGTGTCCCATGACCATCCGACGCGTACCAGTCTTCTGTAGGACTTGGTCCACCTTGTCGCATATCTTGGACTCGTCTTCCTCTGCCCACCCACGGTACCACAGAGGACCGTCACCACCGTAAAGACGCGCCTCCTCGCGCGTGGTCCCTGCGGGTAACCCAGGGTATGCGTGGGGTGGGTGAGGGGGAGGTTGTGGTGAACGAGACCTCAATCTACGGAGAAGCGTCGCAGAGAGATTATTAATCGCACTCGGAAATGGCTGGAGGTTCGGGTATGCTGGCGCTAGCCCTCCATGCACGAAAGAGAATGCCGCATGGGAGAGAGATCCCGCATTTGCACGCGCATACACGCTGCCCTTCTCAGGCGGATAGTCGGTATTGGGAGGCCCGAGAAGACTGTGAAGAGGAAGGCGTGTGGCCGTCGTGTAATTGGATGCCCAGGCGCTACCGAGCCATCCACTCGTAACGGCCTTTTGTCGCGCGCTGATGGAACCGAACGTCTCAATTTCGGAGGGGTAAACATATCTGTGTGATGTGTTCGTCACGCGATCTGCGTAGCGGAAGATTCGGGACAATTACCTCCAGTCACCTGAAAGGTACACGTCAGGGTTTGCCAGGCGTACGCAGTCACCCACTCACCAATAACGTTCATCCACTCATGGTTTCCTAGAAGGGTGATCACCTCACCCCCCACACCGTGCGCTTGTTCTCGGAGATCTTCCATCCATTGGAAGAGCTCGATAGTGTCGTCACCTCTAACGAAAAAAGTTAGCTAGGCCGGACGTAGACAGCTAAACCACAGACCTGTCTATAATATCCCCTGTCTGAACGAAAACGTCAACGTTTCCACTCCAGTTCCCATCCTCGTCTACAACACCAGCCATTTGAAGCACGCGTCCTGCATTGTAAAGGTCGCCGTGGATATCTCCGACAGCAATGATTCGTCTAGAGAAGCGAGGTCGTGGTTCGTCGATGGTGACTTCTGAGTCGTCGGCGTCTAGTTTCTGCTCCGGCTGTTGGGCCGACAGAGGGATTTGTTGGGTTGCAAAGGGGTTATATATGGCACCCTGGACATAATTTACGAGGGTCGAGAGGATAACTGAGAGTCGGATACCTGTGCCAAGGTGTGGTGCTGGCCCTAGAGGTGAGACGTAGGATTGGGCAAAGTAGGCAAGCGAGAGAATTAGAAACGAAAGGGAAACGAAGGCTACTGCAGTCGATGGGCGAGCCATAGTTGCTCGATTTGAAAGCGCGCAACGAAACACTCGTCTCGAAAGTGAAGAAGAAGAGAGTTTGCTGTAATGATCGGACCAAGTAGGAGTCGGCTATATGACTATTGCGCTGCACCTCGAGGCTTTTCGCGTGTACACAGTGCAGCCAGCGGGAATGCCAGTCAGGCAGTGCTATACATGGCTGCAACGATTCCGTGTGTCGTGTCAAATGACTCAGCGGCTTTGGTGGGTTGCCCTCCGAGGTAGCCTATCTAGGAAACCCCTGCTGCTTCGCCGTGTCCGCACAGTATATGGGTTAGACCATGCTGTCATAATATGATATCTACTGGTTAAACACACGCGCACAACGGTCTTCTGATCTGCCAATTGCACACAGTACATGCATACATCATATGAAGTGATGTTGGCGGGGGGCTGCACATTTTGGCGGGTGAAGCCGAACCACGAAGAAAAGAATTTTTAAATGTCCATCAAAGTCCTATAGAGACCATAATAGGGGAGCTTTCCTTGACAAGTCTCTTGAATCGATGCTTGATTCGCCGATTCCTCGGAAGGGCGAGTTCAAAAGCCAGGAGCCTGAGTAGCGAAGATTCGTAAACCTCGAACTTCCTCAGCACCGCATGAAATGCGTGCTTGCCCAGCCTAACCAAGCATCACTTAGGCTTGAGCAACGATCGGGCATATGTGACAGGTGGAACTGACCAGAGGACATCTGCTTTGTGGACGTCGCATTTCCCTCCGTGGGCTCGAGAAACTTTATTTTTCGAGCTCTGCACGATTACTGCATATGTGTATTGAATCATCTTGCGGATGGTATCTTATCAAAGATTAATTAAAACCTCAAGGAGGGTATCAATCAAACGTACTATGCAAGAACTTTGCGTTCTTCGAAACATCCATCCCCCAACTTTCGAGGTAGTAGTGCATTTTCGCAGCAGTGATGAGGAAGCTTCTGTAGATGTTCAAATGCACGGTATGTGGACTGTTCAAGCTAGTGTCGTTGTAGATAATGTGGTTCCTTGATTTGGCCAATCTTAACAGCTTATCAGCGACACGTGGTGCGAAGTGTGGATGGAGACTAACCGCAGCATTTTATGAACAAAATTAACTCCGGGATTGCGACCTTTATCCACCGTCAATGAATCTCTGAGGGCTATGTAGATGGTTTTCGTTAGACCGATTTCCAACGGTGGAGCACACCTACCCGTGCCACTATATCGTGTGTAGTCTGCGAGAATCGAAAGGTCCGTCATGTCAATCAATAGACCACACCAGGGGAAGACTGAAAGCGACAATGGTCAGTACCCTTTCTGACAAAACTCCGAACGAACTACATTTCTGTCCGGGAGGAGTGACGTTCATGATTTGCACGCCATGGTCAAAGTTGGTCAACGTCTTCTCTTGCGATATCATACAACCGTACTCCGGGTGACCTGCAATCATCGTGTCCAAAAAGGACTTTGCCTTTCGCGGACAGGTAGTCACGAAGAGATAATCGTCGATCAATCTGAGGAGCATCTGAACGACAGGTCAAATGAATCAACTGGAAGAATGTGACGCGGCCACAACTTACATTCTGTGGGTCATTCGAGGAACCAAATCCACCCAACTTTCTGGCCTCCAGATCTCCGTAACAATAAGAACATAACAACGCAGAGAGTACAGACCCCTGGGGAATGCCCACGACCTGACGATAATACCGTTGGCCGATCTATGAGGTCGCATAATTAGAAATGAATTGGCTATAATTTTTGGAGTTCACCTTGACAATATTCTCGTTGATGTGCTCTTCAAGGAGTTGCATCGCCGTCCGTCGGCTCTCGAGGTTGTAATTCACCTGTCGGCAATTCGTATTATGAGATAGTGTTCGGATCAAGCAGGACGCGACGGTAGATACCTGATCAACAAAAATGGTATCACGCAACGCATTCGCCAAGTCACGAGCATAAGCCACAAAATCGGGGTGCTCATCTGTGTAAACGTTAGAATGAAATTGGAGCAGTCGGCGCTGTGATGTTTGAAGAACCTTCTGGGTATGCCTTCTTAACAGATGTTCGCTTGATCTTGCCGGCGACCGGAGTTATCTGTCCATACTTTTGAATAAGGTAAGTATCCTTAAGGCACCGTGAGTTCTGAGTACGATCAAGCAGGCTGTTGAGCTACCTCGGACATAAGTTCCTTCAGGATCGTCAATAGAGTGGATTGGTCAATAGTGTCGAAACAGGCCTGGACATCGACCTTCACAAAGTATAATTTGGGCCTGCTTTTTTCAACTCGAGCATCGCGTTCTCAATATCAAGACACTTACAATGTTCCTGAAGGATCATCTTTCAGCAATCTCGCCTTGTACGCCTTAAGCTGCGCATATATTTCATTCGGCCCAAATACGGAGGCCCCGAGTAGGTCTGGTTGACGTTGCTGCGAACGAAAATGCGATGAATGAATTACTTAGCTACTTTACTGTAACGCTTACCTTCTCATAGGTCAGTATCTGAAAAGTTGTCTGAAGAATCTGGTTGATGGACTGCACGCGGCCGAAATTGGTCTGCAGAATATCATGATTAATTTCATGTGACCGGGATTTTGTCAATTCTCGCCTTGTTTTTGAGCGTCCTACGTCTCAAATTAACGATTGGCCGAACGCCTGTTTCCTTGGGGAGGAGGCGAACAAAGGAGAACCCGAGTCTACGTTGTCGGAGAATTTCTTCAGCCTCTTTCTGGGGAAAAAATGTCAATAAATAGCCGAGTGATTCAGATCAACAACCTTCTCCATTTCTTTAAAGGTCTTCTCACTAAGCTGATCTATCAAAGGGGCGCAGAGGGTCTCCCAGTCGTCTTGTCTGAAATAGAGAACTCGGTTACGGAATGCAGAAGAATCGGTTACGTAGAATGTTGTCTGCGAAATATGATTGTGGGTCTTTTCATCTAAAGCGTCAAGCACTCACGCACCTTAATCAATGGGATGACAAAAGAATCAAAATACCAGAACATGAACTCTTCCAACAACTCTCGGCGCTTCAGAGAGTCTGTCACAGGAACTCGTCCATGATGACACCCAGGTATTCCCGGAGGAATGAGCCAATCACAATCAGTGGTGCTGAACCCTTGAAGGACGCGATGGAGCGATACCGTCTCAAATCGTCGAGCCACAATGAACTCCTTGACATCTGCAGTGTGTTGTAAATCAAAGCCACGGAACCTATCAGAGTACGTACAGTTCTGTACCAACTTGAAATTCTTCCGAGATCCCCAGAATTGCTTTGGGATGACAAGCTTCGTCACGAGCATGACATAACGGAAAACCTACAGGAACTATGAGCTTCACCTCGGAGAGGGCCATTCCGTGCTTACCTCAACGTAGCTACACGTGAACTCGACAAACCGAGGTTTATTCATACCGTGCTTCCTGGCTTGAGAAAGTCCCTGAGGGAGAATAGAGTTTCCGTTTGAATCTATGGAAGTATCGCCATTATATCTAGTAGGTTGAGACTCCAATCGAAGTGAGTGTTCGGAAACCATTTCCTGCTTCTATCAGAGACTACTTTTTTTCGGCGTAAAATATACGCACCAGGATGATGGTACTATCCATCGCCTGATTGTTGGTACTAATGATCTTTGTGACGATTAGGACACCAAAACCGTTGGAGATTCATGGAAGAACATTACCTTGGAGGGGCAGACTTTGTCACGCAATGGTTTGTAACCGCATTTACCATGCCTCCAAATCATTTTTTCAACTAACGACAGAGCATCTCTAAGACGCTTAGGAGTTTTACAGTTGCCAAGGACCTACACCACGTGAAACTCATGCTAAAACGTACGAGAAATTCTCACCTTGATTTCCTGTTCCCTGTCAGAATAATCTGGTTGCTGGTAGGTTTGTCTCCGGTGCATAAAGACGCTTGATAGGCCATACTGTGAAGGGAATATGTATTTACTGATGTGACGTGCATCTTTCGCAAGAGCGCGAGGATCGGGATCCTTGTATGTAGCAGGATCGACATGGGGCTTCTTGAAGTACGAGGGACACAAACGATTTAAGACATCTACAAGGTATCAAAGGTGAGGATTCAACAAAGGTAAATCGCTCACGATGATAGGGAAACCCGACGATAATCCTAAAGGCATCGGGATCACGAGAAGGCATGGCATAGAATATGCGCGTTCGCACAAAGCTTATATCTGCGGCAGTACGTCTTTTGGTCGTGAGCTGGAGAGGTAACTGAGAAATGTATGGCATGACTTCACCTCTGGATGGGTTGGCTGGAAACTCCTTTCGTCGAGGGTTTGACGGATTTTTCACGGTAGCTCGTTGTCGTCCTGATCAATCTAAGACGCTTCCGGGGTTGCAGCTGCTGCGGGGTTTCCCTTTTCCGCTTTTGTACTTGATGATGCGGCCCTTTATCAAGGAACCCGCCCCCCGGCGGGAGTGAGGCAAACATTATTGGTTCTCCCGTAAGTTGACATAGGCACTCGTTGGGCAGGGATATGAATAGTGAGGTGTTCAAAAGCAGGTGTAGCATCGCGTCGGCGCCAATTCTGAGAACACCTCAATCTCTGTTTGGTGTTTGATTCAAGGGTATACCTCTGCAGCATGAGTTCCCACTCTGGACAGTGCAACGCTGTGACGACCGTGTTGATGAAGCGATTGTGTATCCCGGAGGACGATGCATGGAGTCGTTCATTATCTGGGGCCTACGCCCACGGCTATGAAATGCTGGAAAGGAAAATGCGAAGCAACTTACACGTTGATATCCCATGGCAATTATGTTGTTGGGTCTCGCCCTCGATGCCAGGAATAATCGCTCATGAGCCTTCTGTATAACCTGATTGGACATTCTCATCGCTCGAGTTATGGTGTGAGGTCTGCAGGTGGACTCACGTCTCGCATATACATCAAGGGCGGCGTAACCACGAAGGATGGACGCTGTGAGGTATCTGACTTGAGACCGACATAGGATGTGTTCAGTAAATCGCAATATGACTGCGGTTCATCGTCGGCAGGGATAGCAGGCATCCCCGGGTTGGGAGAATCGGAGCTGCGAGAGGACGGATTGAGGATCTCATGCAAGTATCTTTTAAGCGGGACTACTTCGTCGAAGTAGAGGTCAAGGATTGTAAGGGTGAGCGACTGCCGCGGCATGCTTGACATTTGTCGAACTTCAGCTCAGAGACACTGCCAGTGGTTGAACTTGAACTTGAAGGGTTCTAGACGCGTCAATTTAACCGCCACAGCCTGAGGCGGCGCGTGAGCAATCGCGCGTCGCAGTCTGGTCCGTTGGACACAACAGCAAGTGTTTTGCAGCGGGAGTCAGAGTTTGAAGCTTGACGAGGTCTAGATCCCTAGTGCGGGTGTTTGATGAGTACTGATGGAGTGTCGAAGGACTCGACTTGAAGATTTTCGGCAAGATGTCGGGTGCCCAATAAGCTTGAGCCTCCCATCATCTCTCTGTCTGTCTGCTTCGAGCGCCTCAGTTTCTCCAGCACGCGTCTCAAATTCCTCGCCGGCGACACCTTCTGTTACGGCGCTTATTCCTGGCACTGCGCTGTACCAGCCAGAGTACACAAGCACGCGCTTGGGGGTGCCTGATGTCGTCTATCCACGGTCGGGCAAGAAGCGCGAATGGTGACTGCGATGACACGGGGGCAGGGGAGCCAATAAGAAGCTGATTCTGGATAAGATCAAGACTAGAAGGTCGTCGCTCTCACACCAGCGTCCTTCTGTGCTCTTGCACACCATCGCCGTTGCGCACGGCCCCCTCGTTCCCGACAGCGTACCCCTTCGCACCCCGTGCGTTGAGCTCGTCCCGGCCACCGTAGAACTAGGCTATAGCACCCCAAAACACCCATCCTCCACCTTCCCCTAAACCCAGACTTTGGATTATGGCCGATCGCATGCACCAGTACCACGTTGACATGTTTCCCCAGAACCTCACGCCCAACTCCCTCCAACAG
>JBBPSD010001018.1:0-12882 GCA_038093415.1 Xerocomellus chrysenteron | reverse complement strand
GATCTTTAAAATGTGAGAGTAGTTTCAAGAAAGAAAATGACTTACTCATTTGTGGGAGGGTCACATTCAGAATATGGCCATTCAGCATGCCGCATGCAGTAAAGTCACTATGAGCGGCTGCAAGCTTGTCGAGGTGCTGGTTGGTCACCAACATTTGTCCTAGCGGTTCATTACGATTAGATTGCCTGTAGGGCTCCTTCACGGCCTTGATGTGCTTCAACTCCGTAATGGATGAGCATAGACCATTGGGGGCTCCAAATAGTTCAATCATATCAGTATAATGCTTCATTGTGTGTTGACGTGGCAGGGAAAAGGTAGTCATGACCCCTTCTTCCAAGAGAAAATTGTGGTATGTATGAAATCGGGCCAGCGCGTCTTTGATTTCATTTAAACAGTCTTTGGTGATAACATTGCACCATACGAGATAACAAAATTCCAGGAGTGCTCAGAGAGTGTGCACAATCTCAGATGGGACGTGCCCCTCTATCGCTGGCAAATAAACCTATAACAGTACATGTCAGTCAATGCTAATCAGTGTGATCGATAATAGACTTGACCTTCATCAAAGCCTTCAAATCGTTCCCCATTTACTGCTTGAAATGACGGCCTTGTGGGAAGCATCGTAGGCCTGAGAATGATGCCACGGCGGCGATTCTATGGCCAGACAGAAGAAGAATGTTGTGTTGTATGTCTACTGTGAGTGAAGAGGGAACTCACTGGCGATCAATGTCATCGAGTATTATCTGCGCCCGTGCCTTTCCCTCTTGAAGTAATAGGTACTTCTCAATCCATTCAACAATATGATCCTTGAATGCTCCTTTGTTGAGTTGGTGGAGAATGTCCGGAGTGAGCAACTTGTGTATATCAGTGCGTGGAAAATCGTTTGTGAATGGCTGAAGGATGGAATATCAGTTTGCAGTGGGCACTCGAAACAATCATCGGACACACCACCAGATCCCCGACTATGCCGTACTCATCCCACAGTACACCTAAATCAATGCTTTCAACTAGCACGTCAGTGTGCTCTCGACATCGGTAGAGTGCATCAATGTCGAGTTCCCCTCGCACTGCCATACATCTGAATAATATAAATAGGAAGTTAGTGTGCATTTCTATATATATAATAAATAACAAGAGCTACTTACTTTGCACACCAGTTGCAGACTATGCAAGAGAGTAAAACTTGCTCCTCGTAGTCTGCAATGTAAGGTCCCAGAGAGAAGACGACACGCCAAAAGTGCCCATCTCCAAAGCGCATGACTTTGAACGTCGACATTGCTGGCTTGAGTTTCTCGAGAATCCTTGAAAGTGAGGTATGAAATAGTTGGCGACGAAACTTTCGGAATGCTGGAGTTGCAGTGTGCTCCTACGTAGCTAGATAACATCAGTACATGTAACCACCAACCAGCACTTACTTTTTGGCATGGCTAAGAATCCAATTAGCTTGACACCATTTTTATGTGCATGACGTGCTGTATTGTGAAGGTTACCAATGGAGAGGTAAAGTGGATAGTAGTCATGTTGACCTGTTGCGACTGTGACTGTTGTCTTGTCAGAGCCTAGGATAATTGGAATGAGCACTGTGCCATGTGTTTCTGGGTCTTTAGCAATAGCATCCTACAAAAATGTCAGAAGGAAAATATATAATTGAGTTCCAATCTAACCTACTGCTTCTTGCCACGCCCAATTTCCAGACATGAAGTCTTGCCAGCGGCATGTGTTTGTTTCAGTCACATACTCCCTATACGGCTTGTAATCCATCAGGCTGGCAAAGTCGGGATTGCCGATTATCTGGCCAATGCAGGACTCAGGATCTTGCATCCAGACGTCGTATACTTCATCCATCCATGGTGCTGGAACCTTGGGCTTTTCGCCAGTGTACTGAATGCCAAAACAGTCCCACTTGACTTCACCGACTCTTATGCTGTCAATGATAGCATACATCTTGGTAGCGCTCGTGAATGGCAGCCTATCATCATGTTTTTTGAGGAAAGCTGAAAAGATGTCCATGAGTTTATTGATGTGGGTCCCCGCCATTTGAATTTGCGAATACAAGAGTTCTGTAAGTTTGAACTCAATGCGGTTGGTGTATGGGGTCCAGTTGTCGGAATGTTTGTCGGAATAGGGTGGAGGTGGGGTAATGCCCGGTAGAAAGGTGCCGTCTTCGTCACATGGTCTTCCTTGCGTGCGACACAATATTAGAACACAGGTGTGCACCATGAGGGAATACAAAACTTACCATTGAGTGTTGTATGATAGTTGCGGTAGAGCATAGCGCCAGGCCCATACCATTGGGAGTCGATCTCTTCAGAGACCACATCATCATTGAGGGAATATGAGCCATCATCGGGCTGTAATTCCGAGTTACTGTCCATAGGTGTATCATCCACACCATCACAATTCCCCAGGGGTATGTTGTGAAGGAAAAACATTGGATGGATGTGGTTGATATGCTGCATAAGCCCAGATTTGTTTGCAAACCACTGATTGCAGCCGGGAGCTTTGCAGGGAAGACAGATGGGGTTGCATGCACGGCGGCTGATGGGCTGGTCTGACATCTGTGGTGGAGCTGTGGGAAGAGGACGAGGGTGGTAAAGGTCACTGGGGGGTGGAGCTTGGTCCTGTGTAAGGTATTAAAATGGGGGGTAACTCAACCATGACCTGATGAAAACAAACCTTGAGACACTGAAAGAGGACAAGAGCAGTAAAAGTCACTGAGGAGTTGAGCTTGGTCCTGAGCAAGGCAATGAAATGGGGTGACTCAACCGTAGGGAAGGGGAAAGGGGGGGGTGCAATATAGTTGGCTGACAGATGTACATTAGTGAGGCTTAAACAATGACCCAATGAAAACGAACCTTGAGCTGCTGCAAGAGGACGAGGGTGGCAAAGGTCACCGAGGAATGGAGCCCAGTCCCATCATACACTTGAAGTGGGGGTGATTTGGCCATTGGGGGAGGGGGTACTCTGGGCACCTCGACCATAGGGAAGGGGGGAGGGGGGATGCAATATAATTGACTGACAAAAGTACGTTAGCAGGGCTTAAACAATGACCTGACGAAAATGAACCTTGAGCCGCTGCAAGAGGACGAGGGTGGCAAAGGTCATTGAGGAACAGAGCTGAGCTTGGTCCCATGCAAAGCGTATGCTATGAAATGGGGTGAACCATGAGTTGGCCATGGGGGGGGTGTACTCTGGGCATGCAAAGAGATGCGTGATGAAGTGCATGTATAACCTTGTCATTAGAAATACGTTAGCAGGGCCCAAAAGTTGAAATTAGTCTCCACGCACTCTAAAAGGCCAGAGGGTGAACAAGCTCTCTTGTTATTCATCCCCCTCATTCCCTGGTACTGTCATTTCATGTGTTAACTCACCATAGTCATTCATTATATGTTGACCCCTCGTTGCACTCGGACACAGAATGCCTCAAGGCATCCAGGGCTTCCGGATGCACCAGCAAAGTGTCGCTCGCCTGCTGAAAAAAATGCTGATGACCAGCAACAATTAGAGATTCAGGCCACAAACGAAGCCAATGCTTTACTCACCATAGATAACCTCGCATCCCTCGAGGAAGTAATGGAAGCTTCTCAAGGTGCTGAACATACAGAATTGAAGAACTTGAAAGGAGTGCGCCCGAGAAAACCTACAAAGAAAGGTACAATTCCAGCGACCACAGGTAGGTAGTGTCTATTGAATGGCAGTTGATTTCATGCTGACTTGTTTGAAAAAAGCTCACCTCGAGACCTGCGGCAGTAACGAACATGCTGATGCAAATGAAGGCACCAATGTCATGGCACTGAGCCCAAAGGTAACAATGGGGCTTCGTGAGCTCATTGCAGCATCCCAAGCTCGCCGCAAGAGGGCCCAGGGTTTGCCGCGTGCAGCAGCAAAAATCAAGGGTGAAACAGCGCCACATGTTGACGGATGTGAACTGGAGTCAATCTTCAAGTTGTCGACGTGAGACAATTACTTCCCAACCCTCACCATGTTGTTGCTCACCGAGTCCACTTTTTTTTTCTCAACTTGCATTGGCCTATTAGAGGTGGCCTGATCAAGAAAACCGAAGTCTTCACGAAAGTGAAGGGTTGGCAATCCTTCGTCAAGTCTCCTGATTTGGATGGACCCCCACTGCCATCGGTCACATCAACTAGTCACCCCTCCATTGCATCAGGCAAGTCCCAGATTAGCACAAGCACCAAGGCAACAAGTATAAGCGAGAACAAACCACCCACGCTCCTTCTCTATATTCCCTCAGAGGATGAAGAGGTAAGCTATGGTGCCTTTGGAGAAGATGGAGATGACAGTAAAGAATGAGAAGGGACGCTAAATGCCAGGAAAAAATATCAGGTGAGTGGGTTTGCAAAGACAATAGTATTTCTTACCAATCTTCAAACCATAGTGGGTTGTCGAGGTTACTATAGTGCTGCCGAAGCTGAAGGGCAAGATCCTGACCCTCAAACGCAAGGAGATTGAGCCCAACAATGATGATGATTCTGACAATGAGGGGGGACACGGCAGGGATGACGAAAACGCAATGGAAGTGGACAAAGGCCAGGTTTGCACCCACAGCATAAAGCAGGTAAGTGTGTGTTTCACATGCATCTCACAATTGATTTACTCATATCAAATATCCATCAGACGTCTGTCAGCGTGGTTGATAGGCCTACCAAAAAAGTCAAGACTGAGCCCATCACAAGGATCATTTCCACTGCAGCTTCCCTCACTTGCCGCACTATGCAGCAAGTGGCCATGACAGTTACAGCTAGCCATCCCATATCCGGCAATAGTGCGCCTGCCAGTGGAGTGGCCACAGGAATTCAAGTTACGTCGCAGCAGGCTTCATCTGGACATGCAGCATCAGCTGGCACTAGCGCGTCCCAGGGGCATCGTGACATCAGTGGCCACCACTCAAATGCCAACCTGCCAAGTGAACTAATGGTTGGGGGTAGGTGGAGGAACTACATCATGCCTACTTTGATCCTGTGGGCAGGGGACAGCGACGATATTTGGTCCATCACCCGAGGGGCACTTGGGTTTGTGTTGCCTCTCATTGTCAACACTCATTCAGCGCTGGATTCATCGACGATGGATTTCAGCATGCAAAGCCCAATTGTCTCTGTGGTATGTACATTATAATTCTACTTTCCGCAAGAATTGACCTGGATGTCATCACTTCCAGGCATACCAATGCCTACATATGTGACTGGCGGCACAATATTGGCTCCACCGCTATCGCGATCATGATTAGTTTCCTCACCAGTGCAGACAATCAGCAGGAAGTCAAAGATATGGCTGACATACTCCTTGAAAGCTTCTCTTTTCTTTATGAAGATCTCAACACTAGTGATGCAAAGAAGGCTTTCCGCTCCACATTCATTCTTCAACTTCTCTCGACAACGCATCTTCAAGCCATCAATGGAGCCGTCGAGTTCGTCCCTGGTCTCTCGCCGTTAGAAACATTCTCTGGTGTAATTGGACTGTGTGATGCAGCAGTAAAGATTTCTTCATTAGATTATAACTGCAGTCCATGGCTGACGGTTTTTATTTAGCTGGAGCGCGCTTTGTGTATGGCAAGCAAGGGCCATATATGTAGACTACAATGTTATCCGCTTCCTCAAGGGCAAGACACCCATCCCAAAGACGCCTCTCAAGCTCAACAAGGTCTCGGGAAAGGAAAGTGGTTGGGCATACTCATTCTCAGAGTAACACTGGGGCAGTGCCACGAGGAAGCTCACATCCTGACTCAAGAAACGCATGGCAGCTCAGGTTTCTGAGATCATTGAGATGGCACTTGTGTGCAAGACCATTCTGTGCCCCAAGAATGAGGCTGCCGATTCAGACCCAGAGAACCACTATGCTCAGATTTGAGGTGTAGTTCATGTTTTACTGTTCCCTGGTGCAGTTTCCTTTTTTTTTTTTTTGGTCTAGGACAAGATTGTGCTGTCGTACCATATACCATTTCCTGCCCGCTTCCACTTCGCCCCTCGTGATCCTCCAGTCGCTGATACCCCGCTTTTCCCCCTTGCCCTGTGCTCGCGCTCCGTCATCTACATGCACGATTTTCTTTTCTCATTTCCCACATCCCATTGCTCATACACCACTTTGCAGCCCTTACTGCTCCTTGCTCTCTACTTTTTTGGACCCTCGTTTTTACCCCCCAGTGTGCATAGCCGGCATGTCGTGGCTGCATGCTTAACTACTTATTTCTTGTACTCGTTGGCTTTCTTATAAGCACTATAAAAAGTGGCAAGTATCATCAAGTGAATTGTCAGAGTTGGAACCTACTGGAAATTTACTTAGACAATATGCTACTTAGAGTGACTTAATCGGGGTGATAAGTTCCTGCAAGTCGAGTTCAGTAATGTGGCAGTTTACTGATGATTGTAGTAACGGTACAGATCCGATCAATCTCGCAGAGCTCGCCATCGATAAGCCAACACCAGCAAAACCAGCTGCTGTTACAGATGAAGAAAAGGAAAAGATCCTCGACTGGCTGGCAAAGAATGCACAGGCCAAGGCTCTGATCGACCGAAAATTTTCCTCCGTCGTTGCAAACCAACTCAATGAAAGCCAAACAGTGTGTGAACAATGGGATATCCTATCTGAATGCTACTCTCGAAATGACCTACTCTCCCAGTATGAGCTTTGTGCTCGTATATGCTTGGAAAAGCTCAAAGATGCCAACGATGCATCTCGGTACCTTGGGGTCTTCGAGGACACTCATCGCAGGTTTATTCAAATGGGAATCATCTACTCCAATGATGAATCAATCTTTGATTTGCTCCAGGGTCTCCCAGACGGCATTGAATGGCAGATTTTCAAGGAGTTTACTATGAACTGTATGTCTATTTCCTCTACCTCTACCAGGAGCACCACCACCCCCTCAACTCCTCTAACCTTTGACACTGTCACCAAACTGTTCACAGAAAAGGCTAACGCTATCATCAGAAGGAGAAAGTTCGCAGGACCAGGGTCGGAATACGCCAATATTGCGGTCGTACAAGGTGTGGGAAGGAACATAAAAATAAATCCTGTCACTGGGCTTCAGATGCATTGCAACAACCCTAAAGGGGTGAAATGCACCAACGCGTTATGTGCTAGCCTCCCGCACGCTGACAACCACAATATCGCTCACTGCTATTGGCCTGGCAGTGGTATGGAGAGCAAAGCCCCTGCTTGGATTCGCAACAAGAGTCAGAAGCCCGAGACCGTGGCAGTGGCCATGACAACCTCTTCCGATTCATCTTCGTCCACTCCCCAGAACCATTCTACCAGCAAGTACCAGCATGAACTATCCTGTGCAGCAATCACCGAACTCCCTGATGACTTCGTCTCCACCCTACTTGACTCGGGCACAACATCCCACCTCGTTACCAACCAGGAGTACTTCATAGACTTCCGGACGGAGGACAACCCAGGTGTCCAGACCACTAACCACAGGATGTTATGCACCACTGGTAGGGGTACATGCGTCACAGATCTCATCTGCAGAGGAGAGAAGTACTGGATCACATTACATGACTGCCTCCACGCTCCGGACACACTCACCAATCTTCTTTCAGTCGGACACATGCTAGAGAAAGGCTGGGACTGCAAGTTCAAAGGGTCGCACAGTGGGTTGTCGGCTTGGTGTCAACTTTCCTATCATGGTGAAGCTCTAGGTGACATCCCCTTGACAGGGAACCTCTGCCATGTGGAGCTGCGCTTCATCCACCCCAGCAAGCTTCACTCGCAAGCACCAATGATACAGGAGATCTCTGCAGTCACCAAAACCATGGCAAGCTTAGACCTATGGCATGCTAGGATGGGCCACCCAGGGGCCGAATCAGTGAAGTGCTTACTATTAATCGCAACCAGCATAAGCGTTGACCATTCCAAGCCACTCTCTCAATGTGAAGCGTGCATCATGGCCAAACACCCTCGCAAACCCTACCTTCCATCTAAGACTCCACGTGCGGCAAATATGCTGGACCTGATCCACTCCAATCTCTATGGACCATTTCCCATTCGAACCCCACACACAAAGCTTTACTTCATTGTCTTCCTTGATGATCACACGCACATCATCAATGTTCAACTGCTCGCTACCAAGGACCAAGCATTGGATGTGTGGTGGATCATTAAGAACTTGTGGGAGAACCATGCAGAGCGCAGGGTTAAGGCATTCCATTCCAACAACAGCAGAGAATTCCTGAGCACGGCATTTACAAAAGTGCTGGAGGACGCTGGGATTGAGAGACAGCTGGCAGCACCTTATGCCCATCAGCAGAATGATAAAGCTGAACAAGCGATACAGACCCTTGAGGGCCATTCTCTCGCTATGCTTGAGACCGCTGGTCTACCCTTGACCCTCTGGGGTGAAGCTGTTCTTACTGCTGCCTATCTATGGAACCGCACCGAGTCCACAGTCCTCCCACCTGGAAAGACGCCCTACAAGATGGTTAACAACAGGAAACCTGACCTGACCCATCTCCGCATGTTCGGATCGTGATGCTGGGTGTGTATCCCCCCAGAGATGCAAAGTAAGCTTGGACCAAAGTCACGTCGGGCGCTCTTCATGGGTTATCCGGAGGGGGTGAAGGGCTATCACTTACGCGATACTACCAGCGGCACCTTCTTTGTTGCACGTGACGTCATTTTTGATGAGGACTTCGGGGGTATTGAGGATGAAGAGGGTGAGGATGAGGATGAGCCTGCACATGCCCTCCTCTCCAGCGAATGTGGTCATGGTGCCTCGAACACCTACCACGTCCATCCTTGCCCCTCCTATGGTGACACCACCTCCCAACCCCCTTCACAAGTCCAGTCGCACACAGAATATGACCAAAGCTGGTAAAGCTTATGCTGAGGAGCGTGCAGCCGCAAAGGCCTGCTTGGATGAGCTTTGTGATAGGCGTGTGCTTGTCGTGACTCAGGGGGTGCGATTGGACGATTTGGGCCACCCTGCTTCGTCGGAGGGGGTAACAAGCGACAAGACCATGGATACTGACTCCCTGGGAGCCATCAAATCGAACAACAATGTCCCAAACATCGCGGCAGACATTGCCATCGGCGAGGAAGCTCATGTCATTGAACAGCAAGCTCACATCACCATCAGAAGTGACAAGCATCGAGAGATCCCTCCACACCAGACTACGACATGTCCATCCCACCAGCTACATACGAGGAGGCCATGCTGCGGCCTGACCATGAACTGTGGTTCATGGCAATGAAGACAGAGCTACAGACCATGAAAGACATGAACGTATATGAGATCACTGAGCTACCAGAAGGTCGCAAAGCGATAGGATGCCCCTGGGTTCTCGAGTTTAAAGATGACAACAAAGGAGGCTCAGTATACAAGGCACAACTCGTTGCTCAAGGCTTTTTGCAAGTCCCAGGAATCGACTACGGCGCTACATTCGCTCCAGTTATCAAACCAGCAACAGCCTGTTTACTTGCTGCACTCGGCTGTCAACATGACTGGGAAATCGACACCTTTGACGCAAAAAGAGCATTCCTATGGGGCATTCTCAAGGAAGAGATCTACATGCGTCAGCCAAAGGGATTTGAGCAAGGTGATTGGAGGAAGTTCGTGTGGCTCATACTACACTCTATCTACGGGCTGAAGCAATCAGTGCTCAAATGGTACGAGCAGGTCTGTACTGTGATGTTGGACTTGGGGTTTGTTTGCACTGAGTCGGACCACACGTTGTTTTATTACAATGGCGAGGATGACCTCACCACCAGTGTTACTAACCTCACGCTCAGTGCCTCGCCTACGAAGGTCAAATGTCTAATTGGGTGGCATGTTGATGACAGAATGGGAGTCTCCAACATGTGTTCCTTTCTCAAGAGGGTAAAAAGGAGAATTGCAGAGAAGTTCAGCATTAAGGACTTAGGGCCAGTGTTGAAATACCTGGGAGTACAGTTTGAACAGGACAGGAAGACTCGTCAACTGTGGATGCACCAGGATGAGTACATCAGCTTTTTGCTCCAGGAGTATGGACTGTCCAACTGCAATCCTGACTGCCTTCCTGCTGACCCTAAGGCTCCCTTCAGAGATCCCACAGCCTCCTACCCAGAAGTCGCAAACCTTCACTCGTCCTACCTCAAACTAATTGGGGAACTCATATACCTCTCTGTCAACACACGACCCAACATCGCGTACATAGTCAACTCACTTGCACAATTCAATGCCGATTCCTCTCCTTGCCACTTTGCAGCCGGGAAGAGAGTGCTTTGTTACCTGGCAGGAACGCTCAACCACCGTCTCCACTATGGTACTGAAACAGAAACCCCTGAGCTTCACACATACGCAGATGCAAGCTGGGTGAATGAGGCCGGACATTGCTCCATATCGGGCTATACCTGGTTTTATGCAGGTGGACTGATCTTGCACGTGTCTAAAAAACAAACGATGGTAGCCTTGTCCTCCACCGAGGCGGAATACATGGTGGTCACCCACATCATTCAGGAGGGCCTCTGGCTTAAATCCCTCTTCACTGAACTCTCACTTCCATTTCAGATCCCTATTAAAGTTTTCCTTGACAACACCAGAGCCATCGCACTCTCCACAGCGGCAAAGTTCCATCAACGCACAAAGCACATTGACATTCAATACCACTTCATTCGGGAGCACATTGACATTGGCACGTTTCATTTAATCTGGTTACCTACATACAAAAATATAGCAGATATCCTTACAAAACCCCTACCTAGGCCTGTTTTCTCCAAGCTTTCCACAGCTCTCAGTTTAGCAGCCTCCTGAAGGGGGTATGTTGAACTTATTTATATTCACTCAGCCACTCTGTATCTTGCACCGTCTTGCACTCATCTTGTAGCACTTAGCGCACTTCACTCGTCTTGCCACATTCGTCGTCGTCATGTTACTTAATCTTGTAGCGCTAGGACGTGTGTCGCCCGGTCGACATTTTTCCTCAGCACTCTCACACTCTCGTGTTCGCTGAGGTATGTCGACCGGCTAGACTCACATTGTTTCATGCTCATAAGTACCTAGTTATCTTGTCTAGCTCGATCTGGCCTGGCCTGGTATCAGAGGACAAGAAAATCAATCAGGCTATGGAAGACTTCACATGTGATATGAACCAGTGATTTTTTAATTTTGCCACTTGGAGCTAGAGGCATGTAAAATGGCTAGCTCTCCAATTCATCACAGGTTTCAAAGAGCTGTACCCGCTAACGGAAGGCACCACCTTGTCCATTCATGAATTAGCCGACTCGACATGAAGGAGCAATACCCCAGAAGCACATCACGTTCACGGTGCATGATGATTTGAGTTTATATTTGGATTCTGTGAGATTAGGCAGGATTAGGCTTGGTGAGAGGGTACTTCAAACTCAGCCTCGACACTGGCTGGAAGGTGATATTTCATCTGGCTAACTCACACATGTTTACTTCGATCGGACCCATCAACGTTCATCCAAGATATACTGAAAAATGATATCTATCCATGGGGACACTGAATTAGTTGTGTGGCATTTACAGAGAACTACCGAGTATACCTGGTACTTTTCCATACACTGGTAAAATGGGCGGAGGTCGTCAAAACGTATAGCCTGAGCGCTTTAGCATCCCTGAAAGGAGGTTTTTACCATAATCGTCAGTGTCTAAATAGATGTCAATAACATTTCGCCTTCCTAAATGAGACTCTCCGCCTGGGCTTCGAACAATCTCGAAAGTTGCCGAACAATCAAGGGTGTGCTTGAAAATGGTGGACCTCTCTTCACACAAGTATACCTGTATTCTCCTTTGATCTAGAATATTACAGATGAACCAACGAGTCTTATAGAAGTGAGCATCCATGGCCGTCTTTTTCTCATCACAATATCTTCACAACTCCTCGCTACTTCAAACATTACCCCAGCTTTCAGAATTCACAAATGTCCCTGATTCATCTCTACTACGACCCCACCACCGAGTTTGATCGTGTCTTTGAAGACGCTCTCGCGGCTCAGTTCTGCCCTCGTGTTCGCGCTCCCTCGACAGAGGCCAAGTACGCGACATCGCGACACCTTGATGTCTACCGTCCAAGGTAATCCGCCTTTTCCTGTATGTTCTTATTATCACTCAATCTTCTCTCTAGATTGGACCTGTCCGAATCCAAGGACACCAATACCGTGACGGCAACGTTTGAGCTCCCCGGATTAACATCCGAAGGTGTCGCCATCGACGTCCACCAGAACCGTCTGACGGTCTCTGGTGAGTCGACCGCTTCGGAGTCTGAGGAACACAGGGACTATGTCGTTCGTGAACGCCGCTCCGGGAAATTCTCCCGGACGTTGCAGCTTCCCTTTGGGACCAAGGTGAGCCTGTGGTCTGCCTTTCCCTCGGCGTTTGGGACGCTGACGCAGCGTGTCAGCCCGAAAATGTGAAGGCCAAGATGGAGAATGGCATCTTGGCGATCACGTTCCCAAAGGTTTCTCCCGAACAGCAAGCCAAGCGCATCGTCATCGAGTAGATGTTTCCCCTGGACGCTTTACACCATCGAACTTTCACGAACGTATAGCTAATAGTTTACTAATTTTCTTGGTCTTGACTGCATAGCTAGTTAGTTCTCAATCTTAGTATTGATTCTTGTGTCGGAACCTCATGTAGTATCACACTCGACTGACAACGGACAATGTTCTAAAGAAATGCATCACCTTTTCATTGGGCGTGGCGTGCTGGCAATGTGGTGCTTTTACTCTGACTCGGTGAGCTGTATGGAATTGGGAAGCTGATCGCGATGACTAGATAGAAGCCTGGCAATTTCAAACCGCGCATTCAAACTGCGTCAATGGAGACGAACCTGGCAAGACGAGGAATACACAAGAGACAAGTGAGGTCACGAGAACTTGGTACTTCCGCTTCGATCCCTGTTGTGAATCATCCTAGTGTGATCA
>JBBPSD010001017.1:0-12890 GCA_038093415.1 Xerocomellus chrysenteron | reverse complement strand
CTATAAGTCCGTAGTGTACAGTTTATATACTATCGGAGAGTACTAAGAAGTCCGAAAGCGGAGCAGTGCTCCGGAGGTAAGACTATACCGGACTGCGGAGACACTGGCACGGATAATACTAAGTAGCAAGAGGAACGGATAGGTTTAGTTCAAGGTTACAGGAACGGATGGAGAGAGACCGAAGTAGATACATAGCCCAAGTCCGAATGCCTGGAGTTGCGACAACGGACCGGAGTAAACCGGAGGACCGGACTTGGACTTGGAGAAATCTATGGATATGACACAATCCCCCTATCAGCGGCCCTCTGTTTGCTTACAAAACAACAAAAGGCTACTGTCCACTAACATGACAAACCTTTATCATATGTATCAATAAGTTTTCCCAAGCAGCTGGACTCGACTGCCTGCACAGACACAGCATTTGTATTGGCACAACTCTTGAATATCTTCTTTGGGGAGTCCCCTTTGATGTCATGAAAGTAAAAGGCCATTGGGCGAGTGACGCTTTTCAACTCTACCTCTGAAAACACAACCAGATTCTAGCCCCATATATGCAGTCCATGCCACCTGAGACAGGCTTGGAATTCACTAGATTGGCTATGCTGCCAGTATGCTAATTGTACTCTTGTGGGTGTGGCCCTCCTAGTACCTGGGATCCAAGCGCCATCTCGTCGCATCAGGCCATCCTAGCATTTGGGGAATGCAGCTGACTCTCAGGCCCCCAGATTCTCATTGATTGTGGCCAGGAGGCGCTTCGCGCCTTCGCCCACATCTCTTCTAGTCTTCTCTCTCTGCAATCTGTGTCACATAAACGACGATCAAAGATAGTCATTCTAGTAGTACGAGTATGCGAGTAGGAATAGAATTTGGTCTTTGATCGAGTGGCTGTGCAGTGGTAACTCTCTCTTTCGTTTCCCTCACCAGCAGCCTACCAGCTGCACACCAACCTTCTTCCTTTCTTTTCGCCCACCCGCCACACCCTTTTGATTCTTTCGGTCCCTTTGGACCCTTTAGAATTGCCCCGCGTGACCCGTGCTGTCGCGTTCTCCGGAAACCGTTTGCCCACGACCAACTGCGCGTGAGGCTTTTTGCAGCCCGCCCACGCAGCTGACTCTCGGGCCCCCAGGTTCTCATTGATCGCGGCCGGGAGGCACTTCGCGCCTTCGCCCACATCTCTTCTAGTCTTCTCTCTCTGCAATCCATGTCACATAAACAATGATCAAAGATTCAATCCTTGCTGCTCAACAAATTTATAATTTCAATTTGGCCACATAAGAGTGTACTACAAAGTGTACTAAGGGTATATTGATAAATGTAGAATTAGTATTAGTATTAGAAATGTAGTTGAACTTGTATGGAATAAGTGTAGAAGTACAGTAGCAGTAGGATTGAGGAAGGTACTCAAAGTGTAGAATTGGAAGTATATAATTTTTAGTTTTTCTTGCTTAACAGAGCTGTGTACAGAGCTGTACAGAGGGTAACCTGGCTGTAGGTCTGTGGTCTGTATAGATCTGTACAGACCTATATAACTCTGTACAAAGGGGTTTTCTCCAAGTTCGACTCCGGTCCTCCAAACTATTGGACTTGGGCTATGTATTTACTTCAGTCTTTCTTCATCTGTTCCTGTAAACCTGTACTAAACCTATCTGTTCCTCTCACTACTTAGTATTATCCATGCCAGTGTTTCCACAGTACAGTATAGTCTTACCTCTGGAGCACTGCTCCACTTTCAAACCTCTTAGTACTCCTCAATAGTATATAAACTGTACACTACAGACTTGTACTCTTTAGTCTAATATCATCTAAGATACTCCTCCACTCTGCTTGAATGTCTTGATGACTTCATCATTCGTCCACTCACAGATTAGCCTTTGTGCTAAGTCTTGCATCCTCCGGACAACCTCCATTCCTCTGCTACGTAAATCCGGGACAAGACTATCAACAAGGGCGCACCACATACGGTGAAGCCAATGTCCTTCCATTAAAGTAACTCTGGACTCTGGAGTTCATTGGAGTTGACCCGGTCTTAACAGCACAGGTGTTCTAATAATATTGTGGTGTTAGAATTCCATAACAATAGTGGCACTCACTTAGGCTATTTTTGAGCTATGCTGAGAATCTAAAGAGCCCATGAACTGTGTGATGAGTTTAAACTCTGATCATGCGCTGAGCCTGGGCCGAACACTGGGCCAACCTCTGTGACCACATGAATTGCTCCAGCCTTGTCTAGACTATGTTTGCCCTCAACCTTCAGAAGAAGAAAATAGATTGTCCACAAATACACAAGCCTGATAATGATCCACCCCACCCACCCTCCAGACTCGGATACTGCTTTCATTCATGCCTTGCATATCTGAGAAGACCAAACTGCTAAACAGACTCGACATATTAAAATTGGATGTGATGACACAAAGGATAGAGAACTTACAGTGCCTTGTGAATAAAGACGAGGGTGATCTGGACAACTTGGACGATAATGAAGACCTGATTTTCATCCACCCCCCCACTCCTGCCTCCCCTGTCTCCCCACTCCTGTCCGATTTTGAATCTGATCAGTCATCAGAGTTGATTGACTTAACGGAGGAGAGAGATTAACATTACCAGCACCTGCTCAGTGCCATCAAAGCACTTCAGGATGAAGTTGAACGGGCCCATGTTCTGAACCACATTGCTGAGTCGATGATGCATATATATCACAACTCCCTCTTCTTGAACATTTTGCAGACTTTCAACCAGCTCTTTTCCATGTTGATTGGGAAATATTTGACTGTATTCTGGACTGTATCAGCGACAGCCCGATATTCAAGTCAAAATCAAATAACTCACAACTTCTGGTTGCAACCCAACTTGCAATCTTCCTGAACTGTGATATTGACTCAGGACATAGTCCAATGGGCAGGCATCAGCGTTGGCTCTATAGTAAACTGTATGAACTGGGCAATGACTGTGCTTCTTGAGCAGCACGACAAGTTCATTTTCATTTCTTCAGCAGGTTCCCTGGATGTAGAGTTGGCACGAATGTTTGTTGAGGCCAGGTCTTGTACCACATGGAGGGGGGGTTTTGCTGCAAATGGATCAACAATTAACCTATTTGAGAAGCCATCTCACTATGGTGAGATGTTCTATGACAGAAAATCACAGTATTTGCTAAATTGTCAGGTGTGTGTGGATGCCGCATACGTACTGTTGTTGCATCTGGTTGCTGAGTGCTATGGTGCTATAATAGTTTATTATAATGCCACATAATCAACTATGGCTTGGGCCATCCTGGGAGTGTCCATGACGCTTATGCATTCCAGGGGACAGAAATGGCATAGGATCTGGAGGTTCAGATTCCTGAGGGCCATTGGATTTGGACAGATAGCACTTACCCTATGAAACCGTGATGCATTGTGCCTTTCAAGGCAACATGAACAACAGTGTTATCATGACCACAAAAGATCTATAATTGCCATCTGTCAAAGGTGAGAGTGATCCGGCAATCGAAACAAGCAATGACAATGTGGCTCCAGGTTCGTATATTTGTGGAACATGCATTTGCAGCACTAAAAGGGAGATTTTAGTCTCTTTGTGAACTTCATATGTGCATCCAATTACAGGACAACATGATGTATGCAGTGCACTGGGTGCAATGCTGCATCATACTCCACAATATGATAATCAGGTTTGAGAAGAAGCTGGGTAAGCAGTCATCAATGGGATGGGTGCGAGATGAAGCTTGCGACCTTCCTAGGGATTTAGATCCTGTGGTTGCAGAGGTTCCCGATGGTACACCAGGACAACACTTCTGTGCAAACTGATGCGAGATCTGTTTGCAGCACTTGGAATTAGATGTGAATGGATATTCACATATATTTGAATATGCCAGCCATACTGCATACAAAAAGGTGAGACAGAGTGAACACATAGGAAAAAAAAATACACCACTTAGTGGCATGCAATCCGTAATGCAAAACTAGACAGGCAGGAATGGTGGAGATAATGAAAGGTCCAGGCCTGTAGTGGACAAGGAACCAGCGGAAGGGTGTGGGTCATTAGGCCAGAGACATGCATGACTTGCTGATACTGAATTTGCAAGCAGAGCACCTCGGTCTGATGGTCATGGGCACACTCCTCCTGCTCCTTGAGCTGGATATCAAGCTTCTTGAGCTCCTACTCTCGCATGAATTCAACTTCAGCATTTGCTTGTTGGGCCACACGCTCCTTACATTGATTATCAAGCTCTTGCTTGCATATTGCATAGTTGTATTACAACACAGCGCATGAACCTGAAGCACTCCCCTTGTTTTCAAGGAGTGCCTCGCTTTGGCGGTCTAACTCCTCGAACCTGAGCCAACATGGGAGTCTTGGTGCTTGGCGAAGATGCTATCTTGGTGGAGGTTCCATCAATCCTGGCACTTGATGCTGAACCTACAGAGCTGGATGGATGTGAGTATGGACTGTGCTGGAATACACTGTGCCCATCCTGTGCGGGTGTTTTTCCCTTGTCCTTGAGTTTGAATTGCAGAAGTTCTGATACATTTTGAGCTTGCATATAATCCCTATCCAAGTCCTAACAAAGAGTAGTTAGTTTGATGCAGACGCAGACAAAGAGGAACATATGACTGGGTCTCCCATGGGCTGATTGTCATCATACTCAAACCCAGGCATATCAGTGTCCTCTTCATGCTCATCGACCCCTCAATAGCCACAGACACTCCAATCACTCTCTTAACATCGATCCCTGGCATTTCACCACCCCCGGGTTCATCTGCTGGTGCTTTGGTACTGGACTTAACAATTCTCAGTAGGTTTACCGCATGGCTGACCCCTGGTTTGGAAGAAACAAGCTCACTATCAAATAAAGGGATACCATGCCAGATGGCATCGAGATCTTGGTAATATGGAAATATACGAAGAACGTCCTCTAGATGTGGGATTAGAGGGTGATGTGATCAGCAAAGTAACATAACATACTGAGAAGATTTTGGGCAGGCACATTCATGTTCCCATCAGCTTGGAGTAAGACACCACTTCTAGTGCTTTTGAACCATGCGCATTGCTCACGATACTTGGACTTGAGGCTGGGAACAGATGTGTGGATCAGTTGAAATGCTAAACAAGTGATTGGAGTACTTATGCCCCCAATCGGTTGATCACAGAGGTAACATATTTTGTTGGCTCTGCTGCATATACGCTGGAGTGGTCAGGATCATCTTCACAAATATGCTTCACAATTGCAGCGGAAACATCCTTTTTATTCTTGCTTGATGGCTTGTTGCTGGGGGTGAGCATTGTTGATGTGGATGATGAGCAATCATGGAATAAAATGTGGCGATCAGCAGCACGCGATGTGATCCATGTAACTAACATATCTGTGCACCTCTCATCCCATGTGATATCTGCAGTCAGTGTCTTTTTGGTGGGGGGAGGAGCTGATGGGGCAGGGGCAGACATACCTGCTGAGGTAGATGAAGGTGTGGGGGCAGGGGCAATCTTGCTACCCCTTCCACACTGTTTTTTGGGCGCATACCACCCCTTTGGCTTGCTAATACAGCCTGAGTAGGATTCGGGTCCAAAGCGTTCGGTGTACCCACAATGGGTCAAGCCTTGCCAGCCATGACAAAAGGCCTATTTGTCAAGGCTTGAAGCCTTAAAAAGCATCAAGTAGATGGGCGAAAGGCAGGCATTATTTTCAAACTCCATGTACTACAATCCCATGTGCAACATTTCTTTTGACTTCCAAAATAGCTGGAGCATAGTCCGAAAATAGCCTAAGTGAGCGCTGTTTGTTGCACAGGAGATGGAGGCACCTTTGCTGAAACACACTGGGTTATCAAGTGTACAACAGATACATCTGTGGGAGCCCAGGAAATATCTTGATGAAGTCTGAAATCTTTCCTGTTGTATGGCATACTAAGCATCCATTTGGAGGGTAGTCAGAGATTTCATACCTATCCCACCGGAGCAACAGATCATAAACTTGGGCCGTTGGAGCTACACTGGGAAAGCTTTGAAATATTCAACAATATGTGAATAGAAAACCTGGGCGTTGAAGTCTCTGTCAATTGTTCACCAGCACATGAGATCCAACAGCACAAAACAAAGCTGTTACATTGGTTGTCAGTGATTGTAAGCATCCCATCGAAAGCAGTACCTGTACTGTGTGACATATGCAATTGCTCAAGGTTTGACAATGCGCATACCAATAAGACATGCAATGTGGAAATGGGTACTTTTATTGGTTTCCAGAGGCATGACTTGGCATGCATCTGTATGCATCATGCATCTCAGGGTGTTCCCCAGCAGAAACTTCTTTGGCTGATGATGGAGAAGTGAAAATCACCTTGAAGGCCTGGCCATGGTGTTGTATTTAGTATGCATTAATACATATCTGGGGAGATAAGCACCTTTAGCAATAAAGTAGATTTGAACAAACCTCTATCTATGTGGTTGGGATCAAACTGATATTCTGTATTATACAAGAAGCTTGACCAAGAGTCTTTGGTCACTAAGTATTGCAAAAGGCACTCATGGACATTTTTCCATACACCACACTCTGACAACTATCAGTGGTAGGTACACAAGAAGGGCAATGACTTACTCAGTATTGTTCCAGTTGTACTCAATAGGACAGGGAAGACATCCCATAACATCATTTTCCAAACCACAGTCAGACTTCATACTGGGTGAAATGGAGGGGGGTTGATGGGACCAAAGAGCTTGGTAAGCCAATTGACAACTTCTTTCTTCAACTTAGAGGCATCGTTGCACTGAGCCCCATTGCCACCCTTTCACAACTGAAGCACATTAGACACAGACATGAAATTTGATGTGGTTTGCTTTACCTCTTTAAGTATCCTCTCAAGTTCACCTGGTTCAAAATCTGTTAATTTAGGCTTGATCCACAGGAAAAAATCAATGAGCTCTGGGGGGAATGTGGGAATGGGCTGTGAGGATCGCCCACATCATCTAAGCCCTTATTTGCAATGTCTGCCCATCAATCATATTCACGGACAAGGTTGGTTGCATTATAAAATAAATCAACAACTCTCCAAAATGTATATCCTTTGTTGACAATGTTGACAGAGTCTCTGGTGGTATCCCAAATTGTCAGTGAGAGGGATAGTATGTACATCACAACTTATTGGCTTACAATTGTCTCACTTCCTTGATTGAGTGAAATTGCTCAAGCTCCTCCTCTAACTCCCTTATTCACTGTTTCTCTCTGGACAGAGTATCTTGCACTCTATCATTTGCCAACACAGAGTCACATTCAGAATTGGCAGACATAGAAGGTCTTTGTGCAGACATGAGGTGTGTCCAAGTCATAAGTCAAGTAGTGTGAGGAAATGGGCAACTTGAAGTCTTGGAATGACTCAGAGAGTCCTTTATAGTCTGCAATGCACCTCACAATGGGGCTAACATGTCATAGGCATCATCATGTCAGTCACCTTGCTGTATGATAACCATAAGCCTACCTTGTCATTATGGAATAGCACATCTGACCTCCTGATAGTAGACAAACCTGATAGTTGATATATGATCAACAAATCAATGGAAAAATCATTCTAAAGGCCCAAATACACGTGTCAATGCATGTGTTAGTATCAACTTCACAAATAGACATACATAAAGTGACTCACAAGTTGAGCAGCGCTGGGCCTGGGAAGGGCAAGTTTCCAATGGAGCGAAAGTTCTGGCATACATACATAGTACTAGTAGTCAGCAATGTTACTATCAGTGATGTCCCAGTTATATGCAATTCACTTGCCTACTGGGTCATTACAGCACAGAGTGCCTGACTCATTGTTACTGCCAGGCAGCAGGTGAACTTGGATGGTTGGCAACCGATATACATGTATACTGCTGCAATTGACAGGAAAATAATTCTAGAAGTTCAAATAAACATGTCAATTAGCATGCCAGTCCATCTCTGATTCAACTTCATGAATAGTGCAGTTAATCCCTAGAACAGTAAAAAGGTTAAGGAAAGAGTACATAAGTACCACAACCTACCACAAGGGAATCTATTCACAAAGAGTTCATCCTTCATCTTCTTGAATGAGTTTTGATCACGTCTGAACAGATGTCCTGAGTAGGGATGATATTGAACCCAAGTCTTCCTTTGCATTGTCTTACTAACACTTGAGTGTGAAACATTCAGAGTGTTTTGGGCTCCAAAATCACAATACAGCTTGGGACTCCACTTTTTATTTTTTCCTGCAGTGCTCCTCCCATGTTGCCCATCACTTTGGTGGGCCACCCCTTCAACATTTCAGATGCACAATTGCATCTGGATCAAGCAGTATACTTCTGTAGCCAGGATGCTGTATTGTCTTAGTGCCTAGCTACACCCCCTTCACCTGCCAGTGCCATCATGGGTTCAGATACAACCACAACCACAGATTCCACTTTCCCTTCTGGAGGGGATTTTGTATTATCTTTTGCTGCTCCTAGAGATAGAAGCATTTCTGCACCCTTTGCAATAGCCTACCCAACGCCCCAATTATGACAATCACTTGAACTCCACTTCACACAAAAGTCCTTGAAAGTGAAGATGAATCATGTCTTTGCAGATACCCGATAGTCTGGAGGCATAATGAACCGGAGTTGGTCTGGAGGACTGGAGTTGAACTTGGAGAAAACTGGAATATGACATGTGCCATCTGTATATGAATTATCAATCTTATATTGCATTTCAATGTGAGCTGATAAAGAAGATCCTTGACAATCATATTGTCCTTGGTATTGTTATATTACATCCTTATCAGGTAATGGAGCATGGATAAAAGATCAAAATACTGTGATAGAATTCTAATATTACAATATTATCAGAACACCTATGCCATCTATATATGAATTATTTAATCTTAGATTGCATTGTAATGTGAGCTAATAAAGAAGATCCTTGACAATCTCTACAAGTTATTGACAAATTGGCAATCATATTGTCCTTAGTATTGTTATTGTATCATAATTCTGTCAGATGTTATAACATGGCCAAAGCACAAAACATGGTGGTGAGACTCTGTTACAATAAAATCATCTCTAATAATGCCTATGAATTCTAATTCATACTAATCAGCAAAACACTGGATTTGGCACAGAGGCCATAGACTCACAGACCTGTAGAGATTTCACAATCTGTATCAACTTGAAACAAACTATTGTGAAGTTTGCTAATGTGAAACAGTGTGTCAATAGTGTTGCGAATAGAATACAAAATGTGCAATACAAATGTACAAAAGTGTTGCAAAAAGTGCCTTAAAAAGTGTACTAAAAGTGTATGCAAGATGTAGCAAATAAGTGTAGTAGTGCCAAAAGTGTAGCAAAGTGTAGTAAAAAGTGTACATAGTAAAAAAGCGTACCAGAAGTGTAGTAAAGTATAGTCTAAAAGGGTAGCACCAAAAGTGTAACAAAGTGTAGCACAAAAGCATAGTGAAAAAGCGGACCAAAAGTGTAGCAAAAATGTGTATAAAAATGTACCAAAGTGTAGTAAAAAAGTGTAGGAAAAAGTGTTGCACCAAAAGTGTCGTAAAGTGTAGCAAAACATCTCAGTAAAAAAGCATTCAAAAGTGTAGAAAAAAAGCAGTGTTGCACCAAAACCGTAGCAAAGTGTAGTAAAAAAGTGTAGTGAAAAGTGTACAAAAGGGCAGTGAAGTGTAACAAAAAGTGTAGTAAAAAGTGTACAGTTGAAATGCTCATAATACATATCCATTCTAATGCATTGGTTTTTGGTGAGTTCCAAGTCAGGCACAGCCAAAATAAGGAATATTTTGCATAATGCATAATGCATATATGTATTATTGACTTCAAAGGCACATCAGTGTGTTTATCGCCGGTGATTTATATGCCCATTTGTAATTTAAAGTTAATATCGATGGGCACATTGCTCAAAGATAACTGTCTTACCATCAATGCCAGCACAGGCCACATTGACTTTTATGATAAGTGTGCTAAGAAAGTCATCTCTCTTTCCACTTGCATGGCGCAGACACTATGTTCTGGATATGCACACCAACAATGTCACCACAAGGCACACATTCGCTGGCCTCTGTGGATTATGATTTACTTCATCACTGAATGGGTCATCCATCAAAAGATGTACTTAGAGCAGCATGAAAGCATCTGAAGGACTTCCTAGATGTAAAAATCCCCTTCACAAGATCCAATTTGTCCTGGCTGTCAGCTAGGAAAATAACCCAATTGATTGTTCCCTCATACTGAGCGCCGGGCAACCACATCTTTTGAGCTGATACATTCAGACCTTAAGTCTTTTGAGGTGGAATTGTATTATAAATACAAATATGCCATCATCTACTATGACAATTATACATCTATGGCATGAGTCATTTGTCTCAGATCCAAGCATCAGGCCTTCATGGCCACTAAACAGTTTATATCATATGTCTGAACACAATACAATGCTCTTATAAAGGGCTGGAGATCTGATGCCGGCAGCCAATTGATCTTAGTCCATGTAATGGGGGCACCAGGACGAGAAGCCAGCAACACAGGGAGCTCAAACTGCACACCTGGTGGGACAGGGAGAGAACTGGCTAGAAAGGAGATTGAAGCGCAGCATCTGTGGCCCACCAGGCGGAGTTTGAAAGAGGTGGCTGGCGAGGCAGGATGCTCCCTGGAGGCTGACTAGACCAATTAGTCTTGTGTAAACAAGCTTTAAACCCAACGAATTTACATCAAAAGCATTCAGAGACTATCTCAAAGACAATGGAATACACATCCATCAGTCCACGCTGTATGCTCACCAGCAAAATGGCCATGCCAAATGACTGATTCAGACATTAATGGACAAGGCACAGGCAATGTATCTTCATGCTTGCCTACCTGATGACTCTTACTGTGAGTTTTCAATTCTCCATGTGGCTCATGTGTATAATACATATGACACCAATGAATTGGCTCAATTGGAAAACACCCCTGGAACTACTTAAGGGGGAGAAAGCTTCTGTTTCTCATCTTTGCATGTTCAGATGTGGTGCCTATGTACATCTTCCCGATGAAACACACAAAGGTAAACTGCAACCTAAATCGCAGCTTATGGTATATCTCGGTGCCGGCGCCAGAAGTGAACACAATTGCTTCACACTTCTGCATATATCATTTTGATGAGCATCTTTGCCCAAAGTGCTCTGGGGCTTGGCCACACAAGCCAGTAAGTCATGCACCATGCAAACCCCATACTGTGGACGGGCACAAAAGTGACTCAGAAGTCATTGATGATGATGCAATTCTTCCCGCTCATCGACAACAATGCCCTCAACAACAACAACCTATGCGACCTCCTAAGCCAGTGCAAACATCAAGTCCACCACCATAACCACATGCTTTGGTCACACCCCCTCATGTTCCCAGACCACAACCTCTCAGACCGCCTCGGCTACCACCTAGGCATAGTCAATGAGAGCACCACCCTCCTTTCCCACCAGGAAACAGATATGGAGAGCATGGAGAGCCCTCTAAATAGGTCAAGGAAATTGAGCAGGAGTCAACTTGGAAGCAATTAGTTGGAGAAGAACCTCCTGGAGCACCAGACACTCCCAATGTCCCTGATGGCTTACTGCCATCGCCAATGCTGGCTAAAGACAATGTCAACCGCCTTACCAAGGAAGGGGGAGACAGTTTAGTCTCCTTATGCTCACATGCAATATCTTTTGTGGAGTCCTCCAATGCTCCCAATTACCAGGAATGGTCATACCATAACATCTTGAAATTACCCACAGATGAGCAAGCTCTCTGGCAGAAGGCTTGTGAGACTGAGCTATCTATGCTCAAAGAATGCAAAGTTTGGGAAGTTACCAATTACCATATTGATCTTAGTCCATGTAATGGGGGCACCAGGATGCCAGCCAAACCGAGCCACAGTGGTGTGACTCTAATGATATTGACAATGCATGGCAGCTTAGGAGCTCCATGCACCGGTACAGAGCAAAGACATACAAGATGAGCCACTAGGAACACTGGAAATGGTGTTAAATTGGGAAGGGAGTGAGGGAAGAATACATGTATGGGTTTTGTGTATTGGAAGATATGTAAGGAATTGATGGGCAAAGTGGCAAGTAAACTATGATACATTAGCAAATGGGGGGTCATGAATGGACCAGGTCACCATGGAACAGGACAGCCTGCAGCAATGTTGGATGGCAACGAATGTAGCGCTCAAAATTGTCTAATCTCCATCACCCAATTGCCTGGATTTGAGATGGAGGGACACCAGCGGCTGCCAGGGATGTTGTGCAACCAGCACACATGGAATGACCCGCAATGGAGTGAGGAAAGACACTATGTAACCTAGATAAAAACCAAGAGCGAGAAGGCACAGAACCATCAGAGCAAAGCCATAACTGAGGAAATACAGCGAAATGAGAGTCACGAGACACAAGATACTTGTGGAACAGCGCAAATGGATCAGGAGCAGTTGTGCTCTTTTGGATGACAACCTGATCACCCTCAAACATCACATCAGTCTTGGACTGAGGGATAGAGAAGGAGAAGAAGGTCGAGTCGAGATGGACATCATGTCTCCATGAGATCTTTGAGGTGGAGCGGAGAGAGGAGGAGTCTGGTTGCACGAGCTCCCCTAAGCGCAGTAAGCCAAAAAAGCCAACACAGAGCATGGTGAGGAACAGGAGGTTGTCATGAGAAAGCGGCCTTGGGAGATGATCATAGATGAGTTTGAGATCATCTCGAGTGAGAGGTGACTTCTGGTGCACTGGACCAGAGAATCAACGCATGGAGCCCCGAGACTGATGGAGTGCTCGACAATGAGACACTCCATGGACCAAGTGGCCCTAGCAGGCTGCCTGGCCCGAGAGGAAGGCTTGAGGTTCATAGCTCGGCTGCCCCCAGCGCAGGTCGAGGGGGTTGAAAAGCAGAGATAACAAGCT
>JBBPSD010001016.1:0-12904 GCA_038093415.1 Xerocomellus chrysenteron | reverse complement strand
GTCGAATAGTGGGAGATGGCCTCGTCATATCGCTGGGCATCCATTACTGTATCTCCGAGATGCTCCAATTTCTTGAAGGAACGCTGCCTGAAGTCTGGTAGAAAACGTTACGTAAGCAGCGGCTACAGCAAGATGCGATGCCGCTCACCAAGAGCCCAATCGGAGTGATCAACCTGCTGGTTCATCTCTTCTCCCAATTCACTCGTCATTTGGTGGAAACACTCGACCGCATCCGTTACGCGGTCCGTCGTTTCGAGACGTTCACATAGGACCTGGTAGATCGTGACCCTGGGAAGTGTGAACTACAAACCGAACAATGTGTCAATCCCATGGCGGCGGCGGGTGCGCAAGCAAAAGAAGATACTCACACTAGCAGCGGAAAGCAAGGCATCTCTGTACAAGTCACGAGTCAACTTTGCTTTTGCCCACTCCATTAAAAGTGGTGTCGAGGTCGGCGAATTGAGGGTGACGTGAGGTGTCAGCTCGTCACGGCCGCTCCCTGGAGCAGAGAGACATCGGTGGGTGAAGTCTGACCAAAAAGGATGAATGTATGGTGGATAAACAGGTAGAACAGAAACTCACCAGAAACCCACTCGGTCATGGGTCCGCTCATGTAGACCTCCCCTCCCAATTCAGTCATCATTTCGTGGAAACATTCGATTGCATCCGTTGCACGGTCGATTTTTTCCAGACGTTCACATGTGACCCTATAAATGATGAATCTGGGAGCGATGAACTTCAAAGCATCAGGCCCGTGAGGCATATCAGGGTAAATGGAAATACGAACGTTGGCAGCGGCAACCAAGGCGTCCTTCCACAAGCGTCTCGCCAACGTTGCTTTTGCCCACTCCCTCAATAGCGGTGTGGGAGTCCATGAATCGAAGGTTAAAAGAGGTGTTGGGGCATTATCGTGTCGTGCTGCCTTCGAAACGTCACCACCGTCGCTTTCGCGAGCGGAGAGGCACCGATGGGTAAAATCTGACGCAAAAGCTTGAATGCATGAGAACAAACAGTTAAGCGTAAACCCACCAGAAATCCACTCGGTGATGGGTCTACTCATATAATGCTCTTCATCAAAGGTATTTATCACTTTCAAAAGAGAGTCGCCTGCATCCTTCGTGCGACCCGCTACATACAAAGCTTCACACAGACGCTGTCCAATCGTGATGCCGAGATTATCAAATTTCCATCCGGATATCTGTCAGAGTCAGTGAGCGATTTCGATACGTTGCAAACTTGCAATATACCCATTAGGAAGCTTACCAATGAGACCACCAAGAGCGGTGGGCCCCCATAGTGTCGCATTTGGGCCTGTGCATGCTCGAATAATTGTACTGCACCTTCGTAATCGCTGCGCTCCATGTGCGCGTTCCCAAGGAGAAGATACATATATGCCTGCTGGAAATGTCAGTGGTGATATTCGCGGCGTGGAAGAGCATGTGCACGTGCCTGAACTACATAGCAGATTGAGTTAAACTGGACGGTAACGATGAGGTCGTCTACGCGTGATATCGCATCGCGGTGCTCTCCGGCCATAAACACGATGATAGCCTAACGGATATGAGCAACTGAGGGGGGAACCAAGTTGGAAAGATACAAACCTTGACCAGAAGGAGAAAGGTAACGTGAGATGAATAGAAACGTTCGAATGCGATGTCGCAGGCCCGATAGCCGTTGTGCCTTTCCCCATTGCCAACAAGCGCTACACTCTTTGCGATGTAGGCAATGACGGACGGCTGAATTTTGATGGCCTTGGCGTAAATTGAGGTCAGCCTCAGTGTGTGTGAGAGAAAAGAGGAACAACCACCTGTTCGGCATCGACGAGCGCTGCATCCCACTGTCGCAAACGAGCTCGGACGAGAGCGCGACTAGCAAGTACATGATGGGTTGGATTCCAAGACTCGGGGATCGCTACAGTCAATAACGCGTCCGCGTTTTCAAGCTGATCGTGCTTCCATGAGTGCAGCGCAGCGTCGTCGACCTGGATATCAGGTTCTTGGAAAGTGGGATGTAGACGAGACAATGGAATTAAATCCTATGTGGAAAGAAGCGGAACAAGAGAGTGGTTAAGATGCGCCATAATCCAAAGGAACACGATACTGACAGTGATGCGAGATATACCTCTGATGGCAATTTTCCCGCTGTCTCCACCAATTGCGAGAAACCGGCCATCTGGTGAGACTTCGATCGAACGTATGTCTTGAGTGTGTTGGATTTGACCGACCCGGGTGTGGGTTGACGTGTCCCAAAACGTGACGGTATCGTTTGTAGAATATGCGATGAATTCGCCATGCTTCGGAAGGGCGATGCCTGAGGAGTGCTTGGCATCGAGCACTGGCCATTCTGAGACTGCTGACCCGGTAGATGCTTCAAATTCCCTGATTTTATTGGCGGATATGACAAAGAGGTGGTTGTCGAGCCAGAGGAGGCCAGTGTTGAACCACGGCGTTACTTTTACTGGGATGGCTACAAGCAAGCGGCCATCGTTGCTGTCCCAGACTTGAACGGATTTATCGGTGGCTGTCGCGAGTCGATCGCCTTGCGGCGAGTATTTCGCTGCTCTCACCCAACCCTCGTGGTCGAGTGTGAGTACTTTTGTGCGAGCTGCGAAATCCCAAACGGTGGCTGTGCCCCTTTTCGAAGCTGTGACGAGTCGAGTCGAGTCGGGCGAGAAATCGACTCCGTGGATGTCAGCGGGATCCTCCCTGTGCGTGAAGACCTGTTCGAATGTCTTTGCGTCCCACACAAACATAGAGCCGTAGAGTGTCCCCGCTGCGATCCATCTGCGATCCTGCGACGCCGCGAGACACCGGGCATCCCACGCTGCCATTGTTGCCATTTGTTTGCCGTCTTCCACCCGCCACACTCCAACTTCAAGTCCACCACCGCCGACGATGTACTCGCCATTCGCTGTAAATGTCGCTGCGCATATGTCGCTGCCGCCGTCGATTTCGATGTGCGGGGGACCTTCTTATCTAGCGGTTAGCATAAATGCAACTCCATTTCCCAGTACGCACTGGTCATTGTCGACGACGCATTCACCAGCGACGCTGTCGCAGAGCAGTGGTGAAAGTCAACGAACAAGAGCTGTCTGTCCTCTCCGCATTCTATACCCGTTGCCCTTCTTTGATGTAGAACAGTGCACACGTTCCATCACCTCGTGTTTTCGGGGCTTGTTCCTGCGGGCCGCGTTCCCGCCGAGGAATCATCTTTCCATTAAGTTGGCACCCCGTCACGCAAACATGCATAGGAACCATTATCTGCGAGGTCGACAGGTTGTCACCCGTTTCGTGCTACGGCACACTTCAATATCAGATATATATGCGTCCAGGTTGGTGAGATAGCCAAGAGCAGGTATACAGTCGATGGTGTGCATTTGGCGTCCTCACCTGGTTTGCGGGCAGGTTGCTGCCGCACCGGTCTCACCCCTGCGATGTACGTATACCTCAACCGAGTTCCCGTATGCTTATCACGCAGTCCCACCCTGCAGAGTCGACTGTTGGGATCACATTGGCGAGATACAGTATATCTCAGGGAGCCTCCGTGCATGCCGTTGGCGGTCAGGGTATTGATCCGACTTGCCCAGCATCAGTAGCAGATGCGGCTTTGGCTTTACTTTCGGGGCAGGTCAGCACGTCAAGATTGTTCATGGACACTGAATGAGGTCTATTCCTGTGGTGTCTGTAGGACTGTGACAAAGACGACTCAGTTGTCTGGGGAGACGAACTATATTATTATCTAACCTGTGACAAAGACGACTGACTACGAATGAGCAAAGTGTGATGGACTCGTCTGGAAGGAGAACATACCTCAGTTGTCTGGGGAGACGAACTGAGGTGCGACATGCTCGAGATGTCCGAGGTCATAGCAGTGTCACGTGCGAAAGAAGAGACAAGAAACAAGGTGGTGACGAGCTGTACAAGGTAATTGAGATAGTGTATTATAACAATAAGATCGGTGGCAGGAATGGGTTAGCAAGGAAGAGAAGATTCGCAAGAGGATTCGCAAGAAGATGTGCACCATCTGTCTATCATTAAGGGAATGGATATTTCCAACACACCCCCTCAGCGAGGCACCACCGATAGGGCAGTACAATGTGTGGAAAAAGTCGCGTGCGGGAGGGGCTTGGTCAAAATGTCTGCGACATTATGTCGGGTTGGCACCCATTCTGGCTTGAAGGACCCACTGGCGATGTGTTTGCGAATGAAATGATACCGGACGTCAATGTGCTTGGAGCGGGAGTGGTTGTTTGCTGTCGTTGAAAGGGTAATCACGGCAGTGTTGTCAGCGTTGACTCGGAGGGGAAGAGTGACAGGCTGATCAAGGGAGCGAAGAAGGGCGATCATGCTGATCCCTTCTTGGGTGCATGCTGCAAGAGCCATGTACTCTGCCTCTGCTGAGGAGAGAGCATGTGTTGTCTGTTTCTTGGACGCATGAGAGACTGGGCCCCGTAGAAGTACCACACATAGCCCGTGATGGAGACGTGGTCTTCTGCTGATGTTGCCCAGTCCGAGTCGCTGAAAGCATGTGGAGCAAGGTCGACACGCGGATTCCCAAAATGGATGCATAAGGATTGGATACCCTTCAGATATCTAACAACACGACGAGCTGCAGAGAAATGTCTTGGTTCTGGACACGCACATTGCTGGGAGAGACGTTGGACAGCTAGTGCGATGTCAGGGCGACTGCATGTGGAAAGGTAAATGAGTTCCCCGATGAGCTTCCGGTATGCATGCTGAATGTCAGGTACATCGGGATACACCTCGTCCGTTCGCCCGAATGGGTGGTTCGGATCCATGGGGAGGGAGACTGGGTTCCCATCATGTAAACCATATTCGTTGCAGAGATACATACATGATGTAGGACTCTTGATGAATCCATGCTTCACAAGTGAGTCAATTCTGCTCGATCTCAATACCCAGATACATAGTGACCGCACCCATGTCGCTGATCCCGAACCGGTCCCGGATTTTCTCCTCGACCCAGTCCAGATACTGGCGGTTGTTGCTACCCCCCAGCCCATCGTCTATGTGCCATGCAATGATGCAAATGATCACGCGTCCGTCAGGAAAGGTCTTCCGATAAATGAATACCGCCAGGTCAACTCCTGACTTTCGGAACCCAAGTGCTATGAGCACAGAGGACAGCAGCTTGTACCAGTCAAGCACTGCCTGCTTTAACCCGTATAGAGAGGAGAGAACACGACATATGAGCAAAACACCACTGAGGCTGTATTCCTCAAACCCTTGTGGCTGCTTCATGTAAATTTCCTCCTTCAGTTTTCTGTGCAGGAATGCGTGCTTCGCATCAAAGCAGTTGAGCTCCCAGTCATGTTTGGCAGAAAGGGTTATGAGGGTTTTGATTGATGACTGTCATGCAACTGGTGCATAGGTCTGATGAAAGTCCACCCCTGGAATCTGCGAGAAGCCTTGTGCGATGAGACGTGCCTTGCACCTTGCCCCTCCCTTCAGGTCATTACTCTTGAACTCGAAGACCCATCTGTTCCCAACCAGCTTTCGACCTGGAGGCGCCTCTACCAGCTCCCATACCTTCATCTCCTTCATCAAAGCCAGCTCTGTCTTCATCGCGGCCAACCAGTCCTCCCGATCACTCCGTTTCATCACCTCAGCGTGCATTGCAGGAGGTAGCTTCATGTCATAGCCGGGGTCGGCTGGGTTGCAATGAACGTCACTGCGAATTGAGAGATGGGCTTGTTCTGTGATGATGAAGTTGGCCTGCTGTTCAGAGATGCCCTCGCTATCAGACATGTCGCTGAGGTCTGTCAAGTCACTGAGATCACTGAGTGTGTCGATGGGAGCAGATGATGTCACCCCCTCAGTCCCGGTTGGAGGTGCCTGCAATTCAGCCTGCCGGATCCGTGATGACTGGCATGGAGGCACTGCAGCAACATCGCCACCAGAGGCAGGGACTGGTAAGTCAACATGGACGAGAGGAGTGATTGAGGGACTTCCAGGCTTGAGAGAAGCCACCCCCTGACCCGAGACACTGACAGGAGCGCGAAGATGCTCTGAGAAATCGCATGGCGTGGTGACGGACCCCTCATCGAAGACCACATCTCGGGAATTGAAGATGCTGCCCGTTTTGACATCGCGTAAGCGCCATCCCTTCATCCCATCAGGGTACCCGAGAAAGAGTGCCTCACGAGAGTGGGGACCATTCTTGATATAAGTCTCAGGTGGGATGTGAGCAAAGCATCGAGAACCAAATACCCGCAGATGAGTAACATCTGGCGTGTACCCATGGAGCAGTTCAAAAGGTGTCTTCCCTGATGGCAGCACTCGGGTGGCTGAAAGGTTCCAAAGGTAGCCAACGAGGAGGACAGCCTCACCGAAGTATCCTGCTGAGAGGTGTGCCTGAGAGAGAGTTGCCAGTGCTCGGCCCTCAATGGTCCGCACTGCTCGTTCAGCCTTTCCGTTCTGCTGGTGAGCGTAGCTGATGGATTTGCGGTGCTCTATGCCGAGCTCGCATAGGGACTCCTCAAACTCGGCACTTATGTATTCTCCACCATTGTCCGTCTGAAGGGCGCGTACACGCTTCCTGTACTTGTTCTCCCAGCGAGCCTGCACAATCCACCAGGCTGTGAAGGCCTGATCATGAGTCGCGAGCAGTTGCATGTTCAGGGCATTGGTGAAATCATCCAGGAAGAGCACAAAATACTGTTTTCCATGGATCATTGAGGTGGGGAATGGTCCGCAGATGTCTGAGTGAACGAACTCAAGGAAGTCCTTCGTTGGGGGAGACTTGGAATTTGGATATGGGTCGCGTGGGTGTTTTGCAATGATGCACGATTCGCACTTTGTCTAAGCTGTGGTAAATCTACACTGACCCCCAGAGTGGTTGCGGGAAGGAGCCTCGACATGTCTCCCCCAAGGTGTGCAAACCTCGCATGCCACAGGTCCCAGGTCCGCTCAGCAGGGGTGAAAGAAGAGAACTCAGAAGCGAGAGTTGCGGCGTCGGAAGCAGGCGGCTGTTTGAAGGATATATCAAGATAGCAAAGGTAGTTTGTCATGGCTACATGCCCAAAATGTAGAAAACTATAGTGTAGTCACTAAAGAAAAACTACAGTACTCGACAACCGAAATAAGGTCGTGCTTATGTAAGCTACTACCATCCGAACCCATACAAGATGGATTTCCAACACTCCCCCTCAAGGAGTATGGGAAGAATCAAAGGAAAGTAGGTAAAAAACAAAATAATGTATACCTTTCATATTCCAATGAATGATGCTGTAAATAAATGTCGAAGTTGCTGTTTGATGAGTCCGAAAATGCAGCGCTTGCGCACTTTCCTAATACGGAAGTCACGCCTCGGCTATTGAGGTCTTGCTGTCTCTGCTGCACATGCTTCGCCTGGATCATCACTGGGGCGGTCTTTCTCGTTCATCGTCGCTGTGGGGTGCTCCCCCAGCCTCTGGGCTGTATATGCGATGTATCCGATGTGCTCAATGCGCCTGCTTTGGCCTCGACGTGGCGGTATGACTTGGTGAGTCGATCTTCTTATTTTTGCTCTTCTGATCTTTCTAGGTAGCAATTTCATTCGTCCTCATCGATGCAGCGGATTCAGGAGCACGATGGGATGCCTGAGGTGCTTGCTGGGTGCCATGGATGGCCTAGGTACATTCTTGACGCCTCGTCCGTACCGTTTTTGCTGACGCACTTCCTCTGTAGCTAGCGGCCTCCTCTTGACTCGTTTCCAGTCGCGGTGTGTGCTGCTTGTTGTGCCATCCTTCCGGCCTTGTCTCCCACCTATCTGGTCGCCTTCGCCATCGCTCCGGCGCTCCAGATTGCTCTCAACATCTCTCAACGCCTTCGGCTCGCCCAAATGGCCTCCTGGCCTCTTTCTTCGATCTGGTGCATTCGTTTCGTCGACGTGCTCGTTACTGATACTTCTAGATCGTTGCTGGGACATCTGGAAACTGTTACAGTTTGTCTCCTCTTGCATGGTATCTTTCTTCTTTCCTTCTTACGTCATACTCATTTACTGTTTGATATGTGTTCCTATGATTGGGCTCATTGCCTGATCCTCCTGAGCTCGCTTAACTCCTCTTTTATTGAACTCTAATCCCACGCCGTTCTTATTCTATTACTACCAGATAGGATCTTACCTTGTTACTCATTTGTGCTTACCCTTATCTATGGACAGCCTCATCTTCTATCCAATTCTCTCGTATCGGATACGTGTTCTTCATTACCCATTAGATTCTCTCTTGTTCTATGGAGTTCTATGCTTACACGTTCCATAGTATAAGTAGCTAGCTGCCTGTACAGTAGTTCCCATTCTTGTTCTACGCAATTCACGTGTATTCTTGAGTCCTTGAGCAATCGGCTTAAGACCTTTGCATTTCTCAACCCTCGACCCAGTACCTCAGGTTGTTTCAAGGATGTAGCGTCTCTTCGTGAGTACCTCCCTTGAGACGACTAGATTACGCTTCGATCCACAAGAGTATGTCTCGCGTAACAGAAACCATCTGGTGTGGCTGTCTCGCTGCCTGGCTCGTCCGGCTCCTCTCCAGGTCTACTTGGTGAGTTTCGTCAACTTCTTCGCTTAGAGCGTTTGCGCTTGCATTCTGACGTGTTTGGCAGCTTCTTCAGCCGCTTCCCGACGTCCTCGACGCTCCCTGATGTTGTCGACATGTCCGTGTCATCATCTGGGTCGTCTGGCTCGACTCGAGTCCTCCCTGGTGAGTCTTCTCGACATTTTCATTTCAAGCTTTTGCTGATGCATCCTGACATGGTTCACAGCTTCATCGGCTGCTTCCAATTGTCCTCAGTGCTGTCCAACACTCCCGACGTTTCCGTCTTGTCCATGGTGCACTCGACGTCGCAGCTTGAGGCTGCTCTCCTCTCCTCTTCGAGCTCGACGCTCGGGGACTTGGTTTGTCGCTGTGTGGGGTCATCGGGTGGCTTTGGCGGTTCAGGTAAGTCATCAGACTTGTTTGCGAGTCGTTCTCGGCGCTGACGTGCTTCGTCTTCAGCTAACACCTTCAGTGCGAGTCGTCGTGACTCGTTGCTGGTGTCGTTTGTCGTGCCATCGTTGCTACCTCGTCCACCTCCATATCCACTTCCCTGGATCTCTCCATGGCCCTCTCCATGGCCTGTTCCACTCCCACCTCAGTCTTCCATGTGTGCGTCCTCGTGCCGCTGCCAGTGGTCTGTGTTGGTGCTGTTGGCGCGCCCGGCTGACTGTGCGCTTTTGTGTACTGAGGTCGTCGCACCATCTTGCCTTCGTGGGCTGCCGGTCTGTGCTCTGTTGGGCTGATGCACGCCGGCTCCAGCATTGCCAGTCGTGGCTTGACCATCTCGCTGCTCGGGTGGCATGCTGGGCTGGCTGGGTGCACTTGCATCTGTAGACATGTTTGCTATCGTCGCAGCAGCGGTCTCATCCGTGGACGTCTTCGCCTCACTGCCTTGATTGACTTCTGCGCCCTCTTCGCCCTTCGGCTCGTCACCAGTCGCCATTCGACCATCTCTCCCTCCTTCGACCGGTATGTGGGGTGGTCGCTCTGGAGTGTTTGCGTCTGTGGGTGGGTTTGCTGTGGTCATCGCAGCGGTCTCGTCTGTGGACTTATCCACTTGGTATTCTCCGTCATTCATCGTACGAGATGTCTCATCGACTTCTCCACCCTCAACATCGACCCTCGCCACCTCCTCGTGGCTCTTCGCCACTCCATGGACCTCTCCGCCTGATTCTTCATTGTGCGGCATCCACATCGGCTGCGCGGTCTCGATTTCGTCATTCCAGACTTCATTGAGCCCATCGCTCGCTTGAGTCCTTCCTCCCTCGAGCAATGTGCTCGGGAGCTCTTCTGGTGGAGTTTTGACTGGGTTTGGGTTTTCTGTGCGACATCTCGGCTTGTGGCGACTCCTGGTAGGCTTTTCTTCGACTTCGACTGATCCCGACTCAACTCTGACTTTTCCGCATTCGTGTGCCTTGTGGCCACGCTTGCCGCACTTCCGACAGGCTCCGTCGAAGGTTTTTCATGTGTGCGCAGCCACTTGTGGCTCTGCATCGCGACATCCTTCAATTTTTTGTAGTCGTTCTTGTAGCAGTTGTACTGTAGATTTGTTGAATCGATTTGTCAGATATTTGTAGTAGTCGTGAGCAGTCTCGAGATAAGGCAATGATCTGAAAATTGAATCCGGGATTCCTGAAGCTAAAATAAGCTTTGCTGTTGCTTCAAGTTGCCTATTAGGCTCCAAGACTGTGCTGTCGAGATAGGAATGTAAACCAGCTTCTTTGATGACATTTTTGACTTTCTCGTGCCAAGTGGACCAGTTTCGACTGTCCATTGTGAGTTGTGGAATGTCATCGTCAAACTCCATTGGGTAAGACTTTCTCAGGGTTTAGACTGGTGAGTGAGCTAATAGGAAGCCACAGGGCTCATAACCTGTAGAAAACTATAGTGTAGTCACTAAAGAAAAACTACAGTACTCGACAACCGAAATAAGGTTGTGCTTATGTAAGCTACTACTGTCCGAACCCATACGAGATGGATTTCCAACACAAAAGACTTGTTGTTGAAGATGAGCTCACACCAGTCAGGGTTCCCCTTGATGTTAATCTCCCACCCCTTGTGTGCCATGCGCTCCACGGACAACAGATTGATCATGGCATCTGGGGTGTAAAGGAAATCTCTGAGACGTATGTATGTGAACTGACCATCCTCCGATGGACAGGACAGCCAGACAGTCACCACAACCAATGGTGTTCAGGGTCCCATGATTGGCTGTCGTCATCCGCATGCTGTCGTCTGGGGTATAGGTCCAGAATAGGCTCCAATCGCAAATGAGGTGAGAGGTTGTCCCAGAGTCGAGTATGGTACATGATGGACCCCTCCCCAGGAGATAGGAGTGCTTGGCCCCTGGTGTGATGACAGCACAGGAGAGATTCTGAAAGTGAGAAGAGTCTGAGACCACTGTGGCGATGCCTTCTGGTTTAGGTGCTGCAGATGCCGTATGTGAATCTCCTGTGCCACTGTGACACGATGTTGCTGCTAACTGTGCCGTTTGCTCACCCGCTGCCCCTTTTTCTTTCCCTTTTTTGTTCTTTTTCTGCCAAGGCGCCTGCCCCTCCATCCCTCCACCCTCACTGTAGCAGTGAGGGCCATCGTGATTGGACCGCTTCTTAGGTACATAGCCGGGGGACGTGCAGTAGGTGCCACTCGGATTATTCTTCGTGCGGCGTAGACCCATCTCTGGATTGATAGACCCTATACCCGTATCCAAGTTGCTTGAGTGAGAAGGATTTGAGACATTCACATACTCTGAGCCTGGGCCTGGACTGCATCCTTCGTTCAGCATTTGCGCTGCCTCACTGATGATCGTTGTTGCAGCATCCTGAAAGCTATAGGGATGGACATAGGGGACTGGCATGGCATCAAGGAAGGGGTTGTTGGAGGTCTCTCGAGTTCTGTATGGCCTGGGAGTCGAAGTATGGGCGTGAGCATGAGGAAGGGATGTTAACTCCATGGGCACTGCTGGTGTGAATAACTGTCCTCGTTGTGCTGCGAAAAGCTGCTGACTGTTGCATTGGATCTCATTCTCAATATTTTTTCAAATCATCGGCCATAATCCACTGGAGGGTAGACCATGCAGGAGGGCATAAATTGCATTGGAGTTGGAAGGATGTGCTCTCATCCTGGCAAGCCGCTCATTGGCTGCTGTATGTGCCACTACATATTTTTCTGCATCAGGTGCTCCCTTCATGCGTAGACTGGTGATTTGATTGCAAATGGAGTACTGCAGTGAGACGTCATTCCACTTGTAAAGACTCAACAGGGTCTGCCAGACTTGTCGCACTGTGATGGTAACATCGTCGGGGATGAGTGACATAACAGTTGAGTTGATCTTGTGTAAGATGATTGACTTCACGGTCCCATCACTCTTGCTCCATTCGATTGTCTCTTCATGCTCTCGAGCGCTTGGAGATCCTGGAAACTGAGATGTGGGCATGTACGAAGCATAAGTCACCCATTCATTTGGGTTGGTCCCATTGCTGACATGGTTGTAGACACTGTCCCCAAGTAACAGATTCTTGGTCTGTCGTCGCCAGTCATAATAGTTCTCTGTCCTGACAAGCTTGGGAACTCTATCAAACTTTCCCGTGACATCCATCTGATATTCTGCGGATATGAGATTATGCCGTAGATCTTCTCCAAGTTCTATGGAAATAGAGATAGTCTTTTGTCCTTGGTCCCCTTTTGTTGCGCTCATATTCAGTTAGAGCGCAGGGCTCATAACCTGTAGGACTATGACAAAGATGACTCAGTTGTCTGGGGAGACGAACTACGTATATTATTATCTAACCTGTGACAAAGACGACTGACTACAAATGAGCAAAGTGTGATGGACTCGTCTGGAAGGAGAACATACCTCAGTTGTCTGGGGAGACGAACTGAGGTGCGACACGCTCGAGATGTCCGAGGTCATAGTAGTGTCACGTGCGAAAGAAGAGACAAGAAACAAGGTGGTGACGAGCTGTACAAGGTAATTGAGATAGTGTATTATAACAATAAGATCGGTGGCAGGAATGGGTTAGCAAGGAAGAGAAGATTTGCAAGAGGATTCACAAGAAGTTGTGCACCATCTGTCTATCATTAAGGGAATGGATATTTCCAACAGTGTCCACAGGATAGCCACACAGACAAGTTGTCTTGTATCCCCTCCTCTCCTTTTTCGTCGGCTAATCCAGTCTGACATGGGTACTTGCCAGGTAAATCAAGGCATTTTGGTTAGCCTTGATGTTGGCTGGGAGGCTCTCGCTTCGGGAACGAACACCACCCACTAGTTTGCATGGGCTACTGTGTTCGCTTTCTCAGCATGATGCGCATGGCTGGTCAAGGAGAAAGGGAGCGGGAAGGGAAGGGAAGGGAAGAAGGTCTCAT
>JBBPSD010001015.1:0-12908 GCA_038093415.1 Xerocomellus chrysenteron | reverse complement strand
AGTGATAGTCTTCTTACGCGAAGCAAATTCGTCTGCACTTTCAGTCTTCACCTGTCCCTGGGGTTCGAAGCCCTTCCAGGGATGTCAACCATAGTTTAAGAAGAAGGGGGAGTATCCAGTCGATGTATGAAGCTTGTCGTTGTAGCTAAATTCGGCGAGACTAAGCCACTCTGACCGGTCCGTTTGGTGGTAATTGACGAATAAGCGTAGGTATTGTTCGATCTCTTGGTTGATCCGCTCAGTTTGACTGTCAGTCTGAGGGTGGTAGGCGGTCGAGAGGTTTGGGCGAATGCCAGGGAGTCGAGTGAGATCGCGCATGAAATTGGAGGTCAACTGAGTTCCACGGTCGCTGATGACACGTTCTGGTAGTCTGAAATCCCACCAGATCCTGGGCCTCTGTTGCAACATTCGTGATTATTACCATCACACCATATTCAAGTTGCATGAAATTCGATCATTGCGTCCTGCCAGATTTCTGTGTGAGATATTGCAAGACGAACCCTCCCGTGGTGTCACGTCGCATGTGGATATTGCAACATGGTCCATCTCGCGCCTACCCGCCGATTTCTGTGTGAGATATTGCAAGATGATCTATCCCGTCTTCAAGTCATTGTATCGTGCATGAGTCTAATAGCATCCTACTATCGTGTCTTGCAAGACGATTCCTGCCGTCCCTTCGTGTGGTGACCCGTCGTTGTTCCTCCATCAACAGCTGAACTTCTTCCGCCCATCGATTGGCTCATGCACGGGCCTTGCACCACCAGACGCCATTCGTCGCAGGGAAGGGAGGGGATCGCGAGCCGAGAAGCTGACAAGAACTTCGACCCAATAGTTAGCGCTCACTGGCGCCCCGAGGTCGTCTCGGGCCATATAGTGAACTGTCAGCGTCTCCGTCGCCTAGTACGGCTTGCGATCCGGTTGACGAGTCCGTTGACATCGCCTTACACTGGCACGGTCCGCACAAGCCCGCACAACGCCGAGATCTGACATTTTTCAGATGGCGGCGATTGGGAAATCGAGTGGAAATAGGGGCAGCGGGTGATCTTGCCTGTAGATCTGTGTGACTCAACGCTTGTTGCCCATTACCGCCGAGACTCGGAGGTCACTGCAGGGTTCCAACATCACACTGACGGCGAGGTTGGCAAGACAAAGGCTTGGCCTTCCCCAATTTACTAAAGGTACCCGTGCTGTAAGACACTTTTTGGGATTGCCTGGAAGGCTTACCGGCCAACAGTGAGCGGGCTCGCTTAGTTGTTGCTCTGCCGTGCATCTCAGCTGCTCTGGCGATCGCAGCGTGCCGCAAGCTTTCTGTTCCGCGTCCGCAAAGGGAGGGTAGTATACCACTCTCCATTTGACAGGGACCTTTGAGTAAGTCGTGCTGTACGGCACATGATCGCTTAGATGATCGTGGACCAATACGAGAGGCTCACTCAGCGCGGAAGAGTTCCTGAATCGCCGTTTATTTCAGTTGAAGCTTTGCAACTGCGCTGTGTCCTCACGTTTTGAAACATGTCTAAGCGTTTTGTCCAGCACAAATCATGTACCATCAGGCCCCAAGCCCAAGCCGAACGATGACCAACCAATTAACCCGCCAACCGACTACCTAGTCGCAGGGAGGTCGTAACTTAACAGTAAAGAAACAGTATGGATTGAAATACAACAACGGATACACGAATGAACGAAAATGCAATGCGTGATGAAAAGCAGAGAAGGTGGCAGAGAACACGACAAGGAGGGTAGTATCGTGTACGAAGTGATATACGCACGAGGTCGGTGGCGCGTCGATAGTGTGGGTGTAGGGCTATACATATGCGGGTGGGGGTGGGGGGCAGTTGGCGTGCTACGTAGAGAACGACGACAGGTATTGGTATACAAGTGCTGCAGAGATGGATCGACCAAACGAGGGAAGACGCCCAGATAAGCATGCGATGATGACGCGAAAAATGCGCAACGATACACACAAAGTTCGTCTAAGGCAGAGAAAAAGAAAGCAACGCAGTGTCACCACGTGGGGCCTAAAAGAAGGGCAAAACCAGTCAGCATGATACCCAATGATGGTGCGAAGAAAGCAAATCACTAACATCAACTCTACTCGCCCAAGCGAAAACCCAGGCGCTAAGGCACCACACCCACCACAATACCCGTCAAGACACCCGCAATCACCGCCCCTACGAACGCGGCCCGAATTACCACTTCCCATTGCGCACGTTTCACCACCGGCGACTGTACCTGCGTCAACGGCGTCGCAAACGCAGGTACACCCGCTGTAAATGAAGGTATCAACGTGGTAAACGAGAACAATCTTGTTGGGCGGTTTGCTGACGATGCTGGTGTTTCCTTGTCGATGGGTGAGGACTTGGAGGCCGGTGACGTGCGTTTGTTACATCTATATTGTGCACGTCCGAATAAGTGGCCGACGCCCACGGACGTGGGGGACGATGGCGACGCGGGTGCAGACGAGTGCGGACCCGATGGATCCACGACAACAATTGAGGACGACGGCGGCACGCTCGAGTTCATGCGCCCCGTTGGCAACGACATACCATCGCCCCCACTTGTACTGTCACGACGCTGACCCACCCTGTTCGTCGGCAACGCGTCAAAATCAAAGTAACACGCGCTCCTTTGACTGCGCAGCGACCTCGTGGTATCGCTCAGGCTAGTAGTACTGTTGTTGCCGTAGCTATTTGGGATAAAACCCGCCGTCGGGCCGTACTCGGACGGGCCTTTCATACTATTTCGTAGGCTCCGCGTACCCTGATTCGGATCCACCACGACAGGGTTACCAGCAGCGGGCGTCCGAATTAACATTCTGCCGGACCGTGGTTCTGGTCGCGTGTGTGCAGGCTCCACATACGTGAGAGAGGTCGGTGATAGGCGGTATTCGGGCCGGTGTAGACACGACGCCGTCGCAGGGCCCTCTGGCGCAGGAACGTCGTCGAAAAATGCAGGCGAGACATCAATCTCGTTGCATCCTACCGACGAACACACCTCGGATTCGCAGGATTCGCAGGACGTCCTAGCCAGACTCGCGTTGGAGAATTGTGCGTAGGGGCGGGTAGGTGCAATGAAAGAAGTCGGGGAATCAAGGGGAGAAGACATCGGCGATACTGTTCCAATGGATTGCTCTGGAACGGGTGCAGTGCGAGAGGGTATCAAGAGGGATTGACCGGGGGTATGTGTTGACCTGAACTGCATGGGAGATGAGATAGGCATTGGCATTGGCCGCGATATCGTTGGTCGACCGAGTTCAAACTTGCGAAGTTGCCGCAGGTCGCCAAAAAAATATATCATCAGGCAAATCTAACGATGATATTCAGTCATTCGTTACACCACCACCAGTAATGTACGTCTTACTTACACCTTGCAGACTGGAAATCAAAACGGTCAAACCAAACCAGAGGCCTGGTAAGGCAGCCAAACGAATCAAACGCCCGTGAGGACCATCATTCCAGCATCCGGTCGTCAGCACCAGGGGAAGCACACCAGCAATAAGAGTGAAGACACAACCAGCAATGATTCCACATACGGCTCTTTGCGACCCCACGTTGGTGTACGCAGCACGCACGAAACGCTTGAGCGACTCGTTAAGCATACTCCGTGCCTCGAGTACCACTTCGGTGAACACGGCAGGGTCGGGATGAACGCTCTGCGAGTGCCACAAGGGGGACCGACTGTGATCTTGTGGATGCGTATGCAATGCCTGGGAATGTGGGCTGCAATGAAACGGTGCGAGGATGTCCGAGGGAATATTCAGTTCATACTCGCCATTGGGCGTAAAGAAAGTCTGTTTTGCGCGAAGATAAAACATGGCGAGGGAAGGATCGGGCGTCGGCGGAACGGAAAAATTTTGCCGCTGCGTTTTGGGCGCCATCTTCTCTTTTTTACTGACGAGGGCCATCTTTTCGCGTTGAGCCCAAGCGTGGTAACGAGCGGTATAATCATTGAGCCAGAGGATGAAGTAAAGGTTCTCGGGGGAATGTTCCACGTAGAGGAGATATTCCTCCAAGTCCTTGAGGCCAATTGGAGGGAGATGGCGACGGGCGAGTACGTCCTCGAGGCGGACATCGAGGACGGGGGTAACGCCACATGAGCGGACCTTGCCTACAGCGGGGGGTGGATTACAGAGGCGATACTGGAGCAGAACGGGTCAGATGAACCGTATGGCAGCGAGCCGTAGACACTGACCGGTAGAGTGAGCAGGCCTCTGGGACCGATTCTTGACGGCGGAGGCTGAGCCATCGAGAAGGGAGAACAAGGATGCCACGGCAATAAGTATGATGGCGTCTACGACAAGATAAGCTCACCGCAGTTCGGGTCCAAACACGGTCATGCGTCTACATGCATCTGCCGTAAATATCGGTCCCTGTTTGGACATTCTGAGCGCTGTCGAGGTCCTATCTCGGACACGTCATGATGCTGGGCCATCTGACTCGCGAGTCCAAAATGAAGAAAAAAATAATTGTATGTACATACTTCCATGTCAATGCCGGCATCCCGCACGGCCGAGCGGAAAAAAGCTAACCCCAAATCTCAAAAAGTCAAAACCCGCCCTCATAAAATGAGCATCAATTCCTTAGCATGTTACACGTACACGAGTCATCAACATCTACCGGAATCTCTGCCGCTCGATGACCGACTTCTGTCTTGAGTCCCGCGAGACACGCCTGCAAACAGGGAAATGAAAAAAAATGAAATGCTATAAATACCGAATGAGTGGGCGTCCTACCAATAATACTCCATCACATCACTTTGGCCCAATTTCCGCAGGAAATTCTCGTCGTGCGTGATGATAATTAGTTGAAAATTCGACCTGTTCTTGCGCTCGTTGATGATGCTGTCATCAACGCCACTTAGCCACCGTCTCAACATCGAATGCCGCACTTACTCAACCAGACTCTCCGCCAAAGCATCGATGTTCTCGATGTCCAAGGCATTCGTCGGCTCATCCAACGCCAGTATGCCGCAATTTTGTCCGAACGAGTCGGAAAGCGCAAGCCGAATGATGAGCGAAGCAAGCATCTTTTGCCCAGCGGAACATCGACCTCGCATATCCATCTCAACCTGGTCCTTCGTCATAACAACCTATCACGAAGGTTAGCAACCGACTCAGTCCACGTTTTCTCCGAAAGAAGCCTACCCGATAATTATACGACCGTTTCGAAGCTCCGCCTTCCACGTCGGATCGTATCTTAATCCCATCAATGTCTAGCCAATCGTATTAGCGACCTAATCGGAGATTCTTGTCTTCGCATACCTGTTCCCTGATACGTCTTGTTCCACAGATGTCGCATCGTATCGTTCACTTCCTCCATCTTTAAACCGTGATACTTCATGATCGCACTAGAAGATGTCAGCGCCAAGCCCAAAGCCTATCATTCAAGAAAGACTATCTCACTTGTCCAACGCTTTCGCGTACTTTTCCAGGTCATTGTTTGCCATGTCCGACATCTATTCATATCTTTTCTTAGCGCCACAACAATCAAAATCACCATCGAACCTCACCTTTACTTTGACTAGCTGATCGGTATATCGCTTGTTGATATCCTTATATTCCCGCAAGTCCTTCTCCACTTGTTTCGACGTCTCGTTATGGGAGCTTATTTCGCCACCAATGTGAGCGTACTATAGAACCCCGATAGTCAGGTGGACGATATGAACGCGACCTGGGCGTCATTAAAAGACCCACCTTGCTCTGCATCTCCGTCTCGCGTTGCTTCTCAACCTGATAACGGTCCTCAAAGGTCCGCTTCGCCTTCGCGGCCCCCTCCATGTCGTACGAGTCGATCTCAGCCTGGGTAGCCTCGATGTCCTTCACCAGCCTCCTCATCCGAATGTTGTCGCGCAATCTCGAAATCAAACTCCCACCCTCGTTGATCTCCCGGTCGATTTTGGCGACCGTCTCACGTACGCTCTCGATTTTGATTCCGAGTTCCGTAATTTCCCCTTCGTAGTGTTCAATCTTCCCAGAGCACTCCGTCAGCAATTGTGCGCGTTTCTCCCGGACGTAGCTAGGTCACCGCGAGAATGGGCGCTTTAGTCGATAAGTGGGAGGGAACAATAAGTGCCTTACCGATCGACAACCTTGTTGATATTATCGAGCTTATCAACACTCATGTTCATCTCCTGTGTAGATCTTTGTGCCCCGGCCATCCTCGCATTCAACTCGGCCTGGACCTGTTGGTGCTCCTGTTCCAGACGTTGAATAGGAGCTTGCGCCTCGGCAAGCTTCCCGTCCAATTCCTAGGGAATCGGGGCGTTGAGCCCGTGACAAATAACGGATGACTGGTAAAATGAAAAACCTTCAACCTGGCACTTAGCGCACTAATATCGTTCGTCATGACAACGATCCGTTCCTCCATGGCATCCTTGTCCCGAATCTGATTCGAGAGCGTGTTCTCCTTTCTCTCCATAGAGTGAAGGTCGCCTTCATACGTCCGGAGCGACGAGTTCTGCCGATCTCGCTCGGTCATGATTGTCTGTCGCTCTCGCTCGTTCGCACGGCTATCGGGTTGGTCATCAATGGTCACGAGTAAGTTACGAGGGATTTGCGCTCACATCTCATTTGAGAGGGCATCTAACTCGGTTTGCACATCGTCGGCCGTCTTGGAACTGCCAGTCGAACTAAGTTCATCCTCCAAATTTGCAATTTCGGTCGTAAGACGGCCAATTTCAGACTGGTTCTTCGTGATGGCCGCAGCATGTTGTTTCAGCGTGGCGATATCCCGGATGTCCTTCTTGATATCGTTGACCTTTTGTGCGGCCTGACAAGCGGTAGTTATGCCCATTGAGCTTCGCACACCATACCCCGTGGGTGAAGACCACATTTTACGCACCTGTTCGGATTGCTCGCTCGCAGAGGGAATCTCAGACTCTGCAACCTTGATCTGCTTCTCTAGCGCTGGGATATCACCGTTCTTCACCCGGTCCCTCGACGCCTGATGCGGCAAGAAAGTTTCCAGCCGGGACAACTCTGTCTGCCACTCCTTGAGTTGGTTGGTTTCACCTTCTACAACTTCGGGCGAGCTCTTTCTGATTTGCTCCTTAAGCTACATACGGTAAAAGAGGTCAGTCTCAACTTCAATGAACCTCGTAAATACCATCAACGTACGTATTTCTCAAACACGGCAAGCTCCTTGTCGTCCATATGTCGATTGCAAGCTTGGCAAGTCTTCTTTGCCTTGCCAACCTTAAGGAATGTCTGGTACACCTCTACCATGCCGGCTTTACCGCTCGTTTCGCTAAGCGCATATAACATGTCAGTCCATCGAAGACAGACAGGAATGTTCGTGTATGTGCATACCTAGTGAGGTCTGCAACCTCCCGTCGTGCGTCTGCAAGCGCATCGTTCAGGGGGACACCCCCCACAATACCTTCCTTCAATATTCTCTCGACGTCTCCATGACAAGTATCGCGTCAACCAGGGAAACATGTCAGAACGACGAGAATATAAACGTACGTTTGAGCTCGTCTCGCTTGGTCTTGAGTTGAGATTTCGCTTGCGAGAGCGTCGTCTCGGCTGTCTGCAGCGTCTTGTTGACAGTTGCCAATTCACTCTCCGCTTCCGCAAGCTCATGTTCTTTGTCCCTACACCCACATATAATCAGCAAGGATGTCGCACGAAATGACGTGCCAGTAGAACCTTGAAATACGGTCGGTCTCGCGCTCCATATTCTCCGCGCGTGCATCCTTGCCGACCAGTTTCCTGAACTTGGGATTACACATCTCGAGCCTGCAGGAACAGCCGTCAGCATCCCAATTCAAATGTCTGACTCCCCCTAGAAACCCTACGCACGTGTTCTTGACTTCGAGCGTCCTACTCCTCACTTCTGACCGCTTCAAATCCAGCCGTGCCCTTGCATCCGCCTGCAAACTAAGTCCCCTGAGCTCCGAATTCAGACCGTCCCGCTTGTCCTCCATCACTCTCGCCTTGGAGGCTCGCTCGCTCAAACGCTCTTCAAAACTGGCTTCCTTGATGTCCCTCTTGACCTTTTCGAGTCGCAGCTTCTTCTCTTCGATGTCCCCAGATAACGTCCGTAGCTCCGAAGCCAACCCTTGCATCGTCTCGACTGCCAACTCCGCCTTCGATATCGCCGCCTGTTTCTCTCTCTTTTGCATTGAAAAGAAAACAAGTTAGCGATCACAATGGGTGGAAATAACAATGAGACTAACAATCTGTTCCCGAGTATTGCCCCGCTGCATCTTTAAGCTCTCCAACTCCGTACGAAGCTGTGTCGATTTGCGATTGAACTCGTCGTTCTTGGCGCGAATCTCACTCTGAAGCTTTTCATACTCGGAGCGTTGTTTGCTCTGAAGATCACCCAGTCGGTAGATGAATTCGTTGATTTTTTCGCGCTCGAGGGGACTGTGGTTATATCCTTTGATATTATGCTTGTTGCTGATCTCTCGAATGAGTTCTTCCCGCTCGATCAAGCGACGGTCTTGTTCCTGTGAAAGTTGTTAGGGAGAATGTCACTGCGCGACGGAGTGGTTCGCACCTTGGCCTCCGCAGCCAACTCTCCGTGTTCATTGACGAGCTCAACGTGCGTGCGGCGAGCTTTTGCAAGCTCGTCCTCGAAATCTTGTCGTTCCGATTCGCGCCGCCTTCGATTCTGCTTCTGCTTAGCAATGTTCTCGTCAAAGTTTCGCAAACGAGACTGCAGCTCTTCGTCGGAACCTGTCCAAAGCCGCATTCAGTCATCATTCCACTTGCGAACGAGTATTTCCGCAAGCGTGCCTTCAATCTCCTGAACGGTTTCTCGAGCTTCAGAGAGTTCCTGCTGATAATGTTCCTTCTTCTGTTGCAGGTTCTCTACCTTTACATACAGTTCCCGGAACTTGGTCGCGGACTCGTAGAAGCGCGCATTGTTCTTGACGAGTTCTTCGTATTGCCCCTTGCATTCCTCGTATTGAAGCTGTTTAGAAGTGATGGTATTGTTGAGTTCGACTATACGCGCACGGAGTTTGTCTGCGTGGGCCTTTTCCTTTGAGAGGGACTCGAGGCGTTCTTTGTCTGCTTTAAGATCCGCAACGCGATCTTTGCGTAGTGCTTTGATAGAGTCGAGCGCTTTAGTGTACCTGTAAAACGTTGTTGACAGAAACATGAAATACGGATAGGATGAACGTACCTCGTCGCTTCGAAAATGTCGTCGAATTTCTTCTTTAGAGCAGCGGGTTCGGCAAGCGGCCACCACGAATCTTCCTGATGACAGAAGATAACGTTCTCGAGGACCGACTTGGAGACACCCAGCAAATGCGGAATTTCAGCGTCCATCTCGGCACACTTTGTCGAAATCACCCCTCTCTGAACATGTTATCAACATACATACATCAAGCGAAGCAAACCACTCACCTTCCCCCCCTTCTCGGCATTATTATCCGCCAAGCCGAGAATGCTCTCCAGCGTCTTCATCGTCAACCCGGTCTTCTTTGCTGTGACCGACAGATTCCTCACAACGAGCATGCGTTGCCCATTCGCAGCGTGAAACCGCAACTTGACCTGCGCCTTCACCTCTTTCTCGTTCGCCATCTTCGGGTCGTGCACGAAGGCGCCACCGCGGGTGTTAGGCGGCTGATCGCCCGTCGTGGCGTACTTGAGACACTCGATGACGGTCGTCTTGCCACTCCCGTTGTGTCCTACAATGACGGTGACGGGCGAGAAGAACTCGATGACGGAGACTTGTTTGTCGTCAAAGGAACGTATTCCTCTGATGGCAAGCTTGTTGAGACTCGACATGGCTCAGAAACACGAATGAATATGATGGTCGTGTACGCTGTTTTGGAGTCAGCGAGTGACACGACTCGCGCGCCGTGTCACGCGATTCGTGACGTTCTTATTCAGGGGCTATTTCGTACACCTCCGTGAGACACGGAACTCATTCGAACGATGACAGCAGTACAAGTATGTACAAGTACAAGTTACAGAGTGTCGAAACAGGTTTAAGACGGGAACGGCCTGGGCTCAGTAGCTGCGACTTCTGTGAATCCTTCCGTTCCCCAGAATTGCTTCACCTTCTCGACTTCGGTCACCCTGGCAAAATGGGCATAGATGGAGGGGTACTTCGCACGCTCGGCCGCTCCGAGTGCTGCGTGCGAGCAGCCGAAGATCATCCCGGCCAACACAAAGTCAGCGAGGGTTACAGAACCCGAGACCAAGTAACCAGAGGGACGCGTCGCAAGGTACAACTCAACACAAGTAAGAGCCCGAACCAGACGTTCTACATGCTTGTCGAGGGTCTACCATCACTTGGTCAGGAAGCTTCAGGGGGTCTATGGAACAATGCCTACCTCGCGATTGAATGGCCCAGAGAAGCCAAATATCAGGCCCATGACGTTGTAACTAGGCACTCCGATCTCTTGTTCCGCAAAGTGAATCCACTGATCAACAAGTGCGATCTCCTTCGCATCGGAACCCAACAGGTTAACCTTGGTCCCAAGACCGCTCACTAGAACAAGTGAGTTCTTGATCAGTCTGGCAACTCGAGTCCAACTCACAGTAACGTGCGATCGGCACACCCTCGATCAGCTTAAATCCATCGGAGCCCTCGAATGCGGGGATCTTTCCATAAATGAACTTGGATGTAAACTCAGTCGGCTTGTTCGTGAAGTTCCATTCAGGTTGCTCGAGCTCCAGTTCATTGAGAGCCGCAACGCTGAGAATCTACGACCAGAAATCAGAGAGGTGTCGATGTAATCCGCAGAGGCTTACAATTTTGGTTGGAGGTTGGCGAAGCACGCCCCAGAGAGTCCCGATGGGTGCCATGGCTTCAGAGTTCAACGTTCAACGATTTCCAGACGGGATGGAACGTAAGGATTTGACTCAGCATCACTAACCTTTATATACATTTCGCTGATGACGAATATCCTGTAGTACTCTGACCCCGGGCCACTATTCTTGGGACCTCAATCTTCGGGCGTGATCACACAGATCGGTGACCAATATCCTTGGGAAAAGGCAGACTCATTGGGAAACTGGCTGCGGCATCTTTGATCCAAGCCTGTAAAGGTCAGTGATATGACTCACCACTGGCAGCTGATCACCAAGCCAACACAACCCGGTGACCCTGGGGTAGCCCAATAAAGCGAAGGCTCTCCAGGGTGTCGGATCCAATCAGGGTTCTGGGAAATGCACTGCGTAAGTCGGCGACATGCTGTCAAGATAACCAAGGGGCATCATACGCTCCAGAAAATAAGGTCTTTGAATTCGTAAAGTGAGCGCCGGAATGACAAAGTTGCAGACGAGTCATTTGACATGGGTGACGTACGGGTCGAGGAGAATGTACAGTCATATACACAACGGCATCCACTGAAATCGTGTCGACACGCATCATCGCTCCCACACATCCTTAGGAGACCGTCACTGTCTTGGGCTCAGTGATTCGGACATCCACAAATTCCTCCGTTCCCCAATACTGTTTCACCCTCTCATCCGCGGTCACCTTTGTGTAATGAGAAAAAACGTGTGGGTACTGTGCGCGTTCAGCAGATCCGAGCGAAACATGCGCGGCAGCGAAGATCACGCCAGCCAAAACAAAGTCGGCGAGAGTCAGAGTGTCCAAGGCCACATAACCAGAGGGACGTGCCGCGAGATGGGACTCGAGGTAGGCGAGGGCACGCTCAAGGCGCTCGGCATTTTTATCAAGCATCTATAGCGAGTTTCAGACATCTGACTAGCATAAACGGTAAATGTCGTCCTTGCCTCGAGACTAAAAGGCTTATAGAAGCCGTAGATCAGACCCGTGATGTTCTGGGTTGGTGCGCTGATCTCGTGCTCAGCAAAGTGCACCTATTGATCCACGATCGCGGCTTCGTGCGCATCGGAGCCCAACAGGTTGACTTGGGTCCCGATGCTGCTCACTAGAACGACTGAGTCCATGATAACTGTACTGAACAAACTTTGGGCCACTCACGATAGCGGGCGATCGTAGTACCTTCGATCAGCTTGAATCCATCTTTGCCCTCGAAGGCAGGAATCTTCCCATAGGGAAACTTGCCCATAAATTCTTGGGGCTTGTTCGTGAACGTCCACTGAGGTTGTTCGAGCTCAAATCCATTAACGGCTGCAACACTGAGGATCCGTAATAAAAGTTAGCTTTGGTCGAAAACGGACAGGTGAGTTATAAACATACGACTTTGGACTGACGCTGGCGGGCATCACCCCAGAGGGTACCGACGATAGTCATCTCGCTGCGTGAATATAGAAATTATCGAAGAAACCTAAATAATCAGATAATGAGCCTAAGAATCAAAGCAGTCGAAGGCGCCCTCTTATTCGTTCGTGCATTGACTAATAGTGGCTGCGCGGGTCACAAACCTACACACCTGAGAGAGAAAAGTATAGCACAGTCAGCAAGCAACCTGAATCGGCATTCCACAGCACCTCCAAAGATCGTATTCCGCAACAGACACTGCCGATAGTAGCTCATTAAGGCAAGGCAATACGAACACGAACGGCGTGAATTGATCCCGCGACTCGGATGTGCATGCTGAGTCAAGATGGCAAGACAAAGAAAGGCCTTCCCTAATAAAGTAACTGGTGCTGTAACTTAGTAAGACACTTTTTGGAATCCTCGCTTGTTGGACCACCATTCATTTCAGCTGCTCCACTCGCCAAGCTGCCTCTTGCAAATGCGCAGCGTCGTCAAACTGAATTGCTGCGAAGCCAAGCAGCTACGAGCTGAATCAGCACAGGCACCGTCGTATCAACTGTTGAGAATCCTGGTATTTCTTATTCAGATTCTTATCCTGATACCAGATTCTAGAGCGGTCTATGACCTTATCTTTACGCTATTCATATTACTCACCTTATCAAGATAAGTTATCTCTTATCTTAATGGTCTAGACTTATGATGTCACTATGACGTCATTCTTATCTCTTATGATATCATTCTTATCTCTTATCATGATAT
>JBBPSD010001014.1:0-12913 GCA_038093415.1 Xerocomellus chrysenteron | reverse complement strand
ATGTTTCATGCTCTTTATAGCATTTACTTACATACAAGGATAAACAATCCTTAACGTATAAATACCAGGGACTTACTCCCTGAAATATAAGTTCTCTCGCACCCCAAAGTGTGATAACTTACAACAAGCACTGTCTTGCAAGTATACTCAACAGTATAGTGAGTAGTGTTCTCTCTCACTGGGTTCTCCCACACTATGCTGTTGTCTCTGCACCATTCAAGAAGTTGTGCTCTCGAAAATGAGATAAGGACAAACAGATAGTTCCGATATAGAAGACCGAGACGACCGACACTCCAGAGTACCGGAGTACCTTCAGACTAAGACGGCTGGGCTCGGACTTGTCAAGGATACGTTGGAGAGGATATTAGAGTGGAAGGGGATTCTAGGAATGTGGGGAAAATGAAGGATACACCTACAGAGATGTACCAGTCTCTACACTGCGAGTGCGGTGGGTGGGAATTTCGGTCATTCTCAAGCTACTAACCAAATAGTTAAAGATCTAATTGAGGATGATAGCTTAACTGAGTCAGAGGATGAAGATTTTCCATCCATTTCGAAAAGTGGTGCACGGTCAATTCCCTCGATCTCTGGCAACAAGGTGAGTAAATGTATCACTATATATGTTCTTAAACAACATTCCATGTTTATATGCAGGAAAATCAACCCCAAAAACTGGCATACAAGTATGAAAAACCCACTAGCACACACAACCACGACTGCAAGTAGTCTGCTTACACTTCGGGTTACAGTTCTCTTGTAGTGTATGATATCCAATGTACAATACTGTGGTTTTCGTGAATGCATCAGGCTGTACTGCTTCTATCGAAACTTTTGAATTGATACGACTTAGAGTGAGCTAGTTGACATCTACATCAGCCTCGTCGTCATCATCCATTACCCCCCATCAGCATGCATAAAATGCAAGATGCTCAAACCTGGCTTTTTGACTGTGAAAAACTGATTTTGATTGAGGCCATTTGCTAGGCGACGGGTATGTGGGACCATTGCTACAATGCTGATGATATGATGGATGTCAACAACCAAAATGGAATCGATGGCTTGACATGTTGGTACCATTGAGTAAGATGCATCGAGTGTAGCTTGATCAGGACGTGAAAATGCGCAGACAAGTGTGACATTGGTAAAATGTAGGTTTTCCCCCTCACCAACTGCCAGTCTTGTGTAATAGAGGACTTCACCAAAGAGTATTGTATTGTAAAGTGTAAACTATAGATGTTTAGTTTATATGTCAGCCACATATTAGAGATAATATCTTGATCATTTGAGAAACTCGTGTATTATCAGGGGATCTCAGTTGCTCCCTCCAAGCACTATGAGTGAACTGTCCATTTGGCAATAAAAGTCGTGCCCAGCGTTTGATCTTCGGAATTGGGTTTGGGCGATCAAGAAACTCCCAGATAAAACCAGCAGTACCATGGGACAGATTCACGAAAGTCTTGTCAGATTTGTTCAGCAAAAAAAAAGCCATCACCAAGGTCAACGGCACCAGGAGGAAGACGAGGGTGGGATTCGTCCAGTTCTGGAAGCGCTGCAAGGAGAGCATTGATGCGTGCCTGTCGAAGACCCTCATTAGCAAAATTTACGAGGTAATTTGAGGGCTGTCGTATTTCATGTTTCAGGTTTCCGATTGTGCGTTCCATAGTCCACTGAGCAGTACATATGGGTGGGCCTTTTTGAAAAGTTTCCGGACCAAGATGGACAATCTGATGTACACACGGCCGAAGGAAATGGATGCGATCATTGCGACGCTGATAATAGATTTCTTCAAATTCACACTCCCATGCCGTGAGAAGAACAGTCACTTGAAGAACTTGCTTGTGTGTGATTTCATGTTGGGACATTATCTGAAAACCTCTCATGAGCTTACAGAGGTTTTTCCAATAGCGTTCAGGTAGGATATTGTGCAGCAGACCTGGGGCGAGACCGAACAAGTAGACCACAAATTCCCATGTTTTATAACTTGTATTCTTTTTGGTCGCAATATTGCATAGTTTGACATCAAATGAACCCGGCAGATGTTGACCAGCAGCTTCGACTCCACGACCGTGAGCTTGCCAAGTCTGTTCATCATGTAAAACGGCCCAGTCCCAGGTAGTTTCGAGAGAGCAACTTCTCGAATGGTGCAGAGACAACAGCGTAGTGTGGGGGAACCCAGTGAGAGAGAATACTACTCACTATACTGTTGAGTATGCTTGCAAGGCAGCGCTTGTTGTAAGTTATCACGCTTTGGGGTGCGAGAGAACTTATATTTTTAGGGAGTAAGTCCCTGGTATTTATACATAAAGGATTGTTTATCCTTGTATGTGCGTAAATGCTATAAAGAGTATGAAACATCCCAAAGAAATGTATAAATAAGTCATTAGCCATAATGATGTGCTATGGCGTGACTATGATGCAATAAAATGCAATAATGGTGTGATATGATACCATATGAAAATGAATAAGGATGGTATTATCAATAGGATTAGTCTGACGTAATGTTGCTGACATAATGAAGAGTGAAAAGATATGTGACTCATCACCTAGTAGCATGACTCATCAGCATGACTCATTCTATAGTAGAAAGCATAATAAATGAGTCCACATAGTCAAACTTCAACAGGTAGCAATGTCATCGGTCGGCATACATACAACATCTCCTCGCCAAAGAGATATCAAGAGGTCACTTATATTCACAGCGAGGTGCATAAGGTCGGTTGTCATGCAGATGGGAACACCGAGTGAGCAGGACGGCTGGAGTCCAGTAATAAGTAGAGGTTTCGAGATTCCAGTTTCAGTGCGACGTGACTCGAATTGATGTTGATTGGGTGAGGACATGAGATAAAATAAATTCCGCGTGTACTCCTGACTACTGCCTGGGGGAATATGAAATGCAGAGATGTCGGGGTGGTTGCTTGTTCCATGGGCATTATGCGGGCGTAATAGTGTGGGATAGTAGTGAGAGCGAGAGTCTTTTTGTCGTCCTCTGACACTGCGATAGAGTCAGCAGCCATTCTTGCCACAATGTCCAACCAGACCATCCCAATGTACGAGGCCGGGTCTGTCCACAGTTATGAAAAGGAGATAGATATCAGAATGGAATGTCTCATTACGAGCCGCATCCCAGATCTGGAGGCCTTCATGTTGTAGTGCTGATAAGTGATGCAAGCCTACAACCATGAATGAGTCGATATTCTTGGGTTTATGAGGGCCAGGAATGAAACCGCTGGGAATAACATGAAGCCTGCGATAGCGCTGATCGGGAGAAAGGTTGAGAACGATCCAGATATAGAGCCAGCAATTGGACTCCTTATCCTTGTAGATTTGTGCACCGTCGATGGAAGCTATGATGACAATGTCATGTTCTTTGATATCGCCTGCAAGAAATGTGCCGAGGGTATCCCAACCCATTGCAATGTCGCTGATTATTGGAATTTGTTGTGTTCGTGCATACTCGTCCAAGACTTCTTGAGTTCATTCATAGAGATAAGTCATCACGCGAGCGCCATTGGGATCACGATAAAGTGCTTGCAGCTGCGGTCCGAGAGGGAGAGTGACAAACATCTTTGCTGGAACCTTGAGTCTACCTCGACTTGCTTCAAATTTCGCCTGATTCCAGCAAGATGTTGGACAAGTTGGACATGACTCAAGGTTTTCAAACGGTCTAGTAAATGCGGCGCACAAATCCGGACACATGTCATGTTGCACAGGTTCGATCCCAGTATGTGCTGCTAGGAGATTCTCAACTGCGCCAAACCTCAAGCAGTCTTCAACACCAGGGGCGGCCGAAAAGTTTCATTGCGTAGATCTGATGACACATTCGTAAGCGCCTTGCGATGCGTGCTTGAGTGCGAGGTAAGCAGAGATACTATGAGAAACACCAGGGTTGTCAATCTGGATAGGACCTCAGGGAGGACTTTGCAGATGAGTGAGCATCGTCTTGGTCATTTTTGCTATTGGGTCCAGAAGTGAAGCATCCTGGACAATTGTTATAAAGGCCAGATGTTGTTGTAGCTTCGGAAGGACGGTGATACGGGAAAGTTCTACAAGATTGATTGGTGGGGGGAGCCTGCGATTGTATTCGATACAAGGTAGACCCTCTCGAACAGGCAGAGGGCCGGGAGCGGCCTCCTGATCATCGAGATCTGGGCCAGGTGGGGGAGTGGGTGAACGCGAGGGGGGCCGTTCATCGGGTTCTTCCCCGAATGTTCATTTTGATGACACCAATTGCAGTACTGGGAATTTCCCCCTGGTCGCTGGCTCGAGGATGCCTCTGACATTCTCAACGAGCAAGCCTTGGAGGAGCGCGGCGCTCTGAGTGCCAACAACACTGTTGTATGTCTCTGTTATTATTGACTTTTCATTCTGATGACACCCATCCCAGTACTGGGAATTTCCCCCTGGTCGCTGGCTCGAGGAGGCGTCTAACATCCTCAAGGAGCAAGGCATGAGTGCCGACAACACTGTTGTATGTGTTTGTTATTATAGAATCTTCATTTCGATGACACCCATCGCAGTACTGGGAGTACCCCCCTGGTCGCTGGCTTGAGGATGCCTCTGACATTCTCAAGGGGCAAGGCTTGTCAATGGAGGAAGCCTAGAAGAATGTCAGTTGTGTAGTCTGAGCACAATGAATCGTGTATTGTGTCGTTGTCCTCGGTAGTTTCCGTCGTCTCGTATCCATGTTATCTTGTGAATCTTGTAGTTGTGTAGTTGCGTCTAGGTAACCGTGATGAATCGTGTGCTAGTCTCCCTAAGGCAGCTTTTAATGAACGTGAACGACGGTCAAGGCCTGAGGACCCATCATAGCACACCTCAGTGGCATTTCTGCATTGTCACATCCACGTCCAAAATTCCTGAGTCCGGACCAGAGTGTTCATGTTTCAGCTGAGCAGAATTGGTCATTGCCTCTTACGATTCTATCTCCGGACAGCTTCAGAAACCAATCGTACGTTACTGGTATGCCGATGAAACGCCCCACGAATCGTAGCTTTCGTTCCCTCCGTTCCCTTGAAGGTGTGATTGAAACAGCCTGGGGGCCGCACTATCAATGATGTTACTACGTATGTACTGTCTCTTCATATTCATCTTCGTGAAGCTACTAGTAGGATGTCTGAAAACATAGCACACTCGGCGATCCCAACCGTGCGTCAGACTCGTCTCTCGTACCATTTACTTAAAGTAGACTCAGAATCATGATGTAACAGTCGCGTAGCTGGTGTGTTCATCTTCAGGTCATCGATCCCTCAACTTATAACCACATCTAGTAGGTATTCGGCCGGTACGAGGTCGATGTATGGAGCTGCGAGCATAGTACCGCCGGTAACACCATCTTCGTGAGATGCGAAAGGAGACTGCACGATAACACATTGGTCGGCGTCAGCGTTGCTTTTGAGTGCGCGGGGGCTGGTGCCATCGACAGGGGGTGGTCCCGGTCCATGTCACTTGAGACGTGACGGCCGCTCTTGATATCACAGATGCAATGCTCCTTTTTTCAATTGCCTGCTGCACGATAGCTTCGAGAGAGAGATTCATCAAAGATAACACAAACAAGCAAGGAGATCTACCAGACAAGGTAAGTTCGCGCGGTAGTGAAGGAGGGTGAAACGCCTTACTAGAAGGGCGCCAGGTACACCGGGACCTCTAGAGGCACCAAGGACAAGCCCGACACCGCCATGTGACAAGGCACCTAGCATGCAAGCCCCTGCAAGTGAAAACGAGTCAGTTGAAGCAAAAAAAGAGATGAAAAATCAACTCGCAATGACGCCACAGCAGCCGTCTACTGCTCATCTAGCCCTGTGCGCTGCTTCCAGCTCCGTTGCACGTCGTCGCGGTTAACCAACCCTTAACTTCCCACTGGTGTTCCGACCCAAAATTGGGGGCCAGTCAGGCATGGCAGGCAGCGCAAAAGGAGCGAGGGAGGGCTGGACTGGCTGTTCAAATCACAAGGGCCTGGAGCATGCAGTGGCTTGACCGAGTCGCGGCGCGGCTGGCGAGCGATGATTCAAGCTCCGATTCGCGTGCCGCAGGAGGCATCCAATGTGGACGTTCTGGTTTCCCGCCACACTCCGCATCCTTACTGTCCTCCTCTCTACATGCAACCCCGAAAAGCCCGTGCACCAGACAAATCTAGTGGGCAGGGAATTCTAAGGTTCATTCCAGCGGGAATTTCGGTTCCGTGCGTGTACGGCGCTGACGGTGATACTTCTGCTGGGATGCGAGCAAAAAAAGACCATGGCGGCCCGCTCAGGGGCAAACGAGTTCTCGACCGTCCGCTCGTGCTCTATCCCATCTCAAGTGACGTCTCGTGTCTCCCTGTTCCCACGCTCCTTTCCATGTGCGATGTTCTCTGACTCGGCCTTGCTGACGGTTCCGCTACGCAAACGATACGCCCGTCTTACCCTCTTGAGTAAGGTACGAGATTGGATCTCCATCCGGACCATCGGTCCAGTCCCGGAGGTATCCACAAACTGGCGGGGATTATAGACGAGGCTCCCGCTCCAACCAGTTCCGATCTCAAGCGCCCGTCTCACGGCCGCCTCAGGATGAAATGGGTTGGCTCAGATTCACCAAGCGAGAGCCAAGACAATCACCTTCATCAACACCCCCATCTCCATCGCCCTCTCGGTCTGGCGTTCTCGGTTCGGCGCAGGAGTGCGTGCATGCTCTTCTGGGCCTACACGAACGCCGTTCTGACACTAGATATCAATCTTTCCAGGCTGACAGGCTAGTTACCCCGGATTCCGAAGACGCTAGTGCTATCGTATCACCACAACGTGTTCGGGTTCCGTATAGCCGTCGCCTTCGGCTCTTCGGGCCCCCCAGCCCAGAGATGGCATCCCTGCCGTTCAGCGATGTCAACCAATTCGACATGAATATCAACAGTGTCCCATGGTCCGGACATCGGAAGCCCAGTGGCTGTCACACCACGACCAAGAAGACGCCTCTCAGAGCACTAGATCATGAAGACTCGTATAATTAGCGTCCGTGAGCTCGGTCATCGCCGGACGCTGTCGAGTCGGGATCAACGTCGACCTTTTGCTTCAAGTTCTGAACTTTAAGTTGACAACCACTGTGGTTGGTAGACGGCGTCTTCTTCAGCGCATTACCTCAAGAGTCTCAATGAGGGACCGGGTGTCGGTGAGTTCTTACTCCACTGTGGATGCATGCTCAGTAGACTTGGAAATTCTGCAACGATATTACTGGGTGCGAATTCTTTTCGAGTGAAACCTCAAAAGTACCAGAGGAAGACACTACTAGTACGGTCCAGGGTTCCGCAGCAAATCACTGTCTTGCATGGTTCTTACGCTGTCGGTGCTGGGGATTGAATCTCATTTCAGCTGTGATCCGGCCGCACCGCTTCGGCCGCTCGGGACAGATTACTGCCGCTACTATATCCCAACAGACGGAGGCGGCGGTAAATAGTACTTCTCGTATGATGAGAGCCACTACCTTCTGACCTCGAAGTATGAGGTTTAGCTTGGGGAGACTATGCAATACCCACAACCTTGCGCAACAAGCCTCGGCGTGCCCAACCGATGGGCAACCAAGTGCAGCTTGAAGCAGAGCAACAAAGTATCACATTCTACGCATCGAAAACCATCTACTTTGGACTATTCCCGACGTCTTCCGATTACTCAATCAATATAGGGTTGCTACTCGCATATACATCTTGAGGGTCGAGGGGATTCCCACTACAAGTAAGGTGTTGTCAGCGATCACGCGGTCGGAAGTCAGAGAGAGCTACAGAAACGCAAGGAGCACATACCCGAGTTTGGTTGCGACGAATTCATAGACACTGGTGAGTAGTGTCAATGAATACACTCGCCGAACGGTTGTAAAAAAGGGGACGCACAAATTTGGGGCGACGTCCATGGGAATTACCTTCCGGACGACTGGCTTAATGACTACGTTATTGGCGATGGAATACGTCTTCTGTGATCCCGAGCACTGCTCGTTCAAGCAGAGGTTCAAGTAGAGGTCGACGTTAGTTGGGTCTCCGGAACTGATAGTAAACCCGAGGGGCACAGGGACACCCCGTTTGGCCATATATGGCACTTCTATTTGTAACGCAGAGACGTGGATGAGGAAAAGGGCAAGAGCACTATTGTATGGGCACGTCGGTAAGTGTTACACCCGATGAATAAGACGGGGTGAGGGTACCTGAGCTTGGAGAACATGTCAGGTGAAGTATGCGAGACTGGTAGATTTTAGATGATCTCTGGAAGCTGATTGCCAGTGAGAAGACGTGGTTTATATCCCGCTAGAATTTCTTTGTCAGCATTTCTTTCGTTCCCGGGTGTAATCAGACAAAACTAGGAGAATTTTCAAGTACTTACACATATTTGTACATATTCAGGAAGTTCTGAAACCCTCGTGTTCGCTTCTGTGGGCATTAAGGTGTTCACAATTGTGGTGACTGTAAACCGTCCAGACTGCAGCTAGTCTCGACACCATCCGTTTTGGGGTACCGAGCTTCGGGATCTTCCGATTCCGTGGTATCGGGTCACGCTTGTCACTCTGTATTAGGAAGGAAACTTGCCTTTTATATTAACGTTTGCTAAGTCATGAGTACTATGTAGCCCTTGCATCGGGTTTTGAGACTAACCCGCAGCAAATGGGGACAAATGATTGTTTGGTCAAGCTTGCGAAGTTTGCTGATTGTGTTCTGCTTCGATCTAGGCATAATCACATTGCCTGGTTCACGATACCAAGTCAGGTGAGTTACGAACGCGCCAGTGATACAATCACATACAAAATAATTTTTTCGAGCAACGAAGCTAACTATTCGGTTCCCCTCAAAGGCGCTCCACGGAAGAAGATTCTGTTCTATTTCAAGTTGTGTCCTATCAGCGATTAACGGGAAGCAAGTTTGGGACCATGTGCATTAAATTAAGATTCACGTTCGCAAACTTCCCGGCGCTGGCTCAAGTGCATGTGACACGTTGGGAGTACGTTACCTCCTTGGTTCCAAGGAGTGTTCGCCTGAGAATCCCCGTATGCTCAAAGTGGTGACCTCGTGTTCGGTACGTGTCACTGGTCACATCGTGTGATCCACGGGACTTACCGACACACCTTTCTGGATCCTCTGGTATTCTAGTTCCCTCCGTTCCCTGGAAGGTGTGACTGCAGTTGGTACCACACCGAAACAGTGAATTTGAGGGATTTTTGGATCAAGCCCTGGGATGCCATGTGCTAGCGGAGAAGGCTGGTTTGGTACTACAGACCCGCCGCCGACAGTATCACGCTTCGAGTACAATCAAGTACGTGATTCATCTTGTCAACACTGATCTGGAGGAGCACTTCCTGACGTTACCGCTTGATGCTCTTTCGTGAGTCTGTCCTCCTTATGAGACGTCAGTAGCAACTTTTAGTTCACAGATTGGCATGACGTCTAGGGTGCTGCCGCATTATCAGTAAATAGGAACTACAAAGACCGTTGATCAGATCAAACCGATCAAGGAGAGTACGTCAATGGCGTGGGTTACTGTCGCCGGTGCTTGCAAACACCGGAGAAGGTCTTGAAACTTAGTCACAGGATTACGAACTTATCCACCCTCAATCTACTAGTAGAGCCCGTGGACAGAAGGTCAGTGTCGATTTCGTCACTCAGGATCTGATTTGGATTACTCGGCTGCCTCAAAGTTCCTGTGGGGCTCAATTCGATGCGCACGGTACGAACTTGCTTCTGGCTCCGCGCTAGGACACGAATAGAACAGAATATTTGCCGAGGCGAGCGGCCGCCGCAGAAATTCATGAGTATATCGACAGCGAAAATGGGGATTGAGCGCCGCGGAATTCCGTCGTAAATGACGGATTTATGTTCTCTGCTGTCGAGGGTTGCTGGATGGTGTCAGCTTTGTGACGAAGATGGCTCTTTCTACCGACTGTGACGACCAGATTCGTACGATGGGCACGTCGATATCTGGCAGCTCGGATGCCCTCGATGAGTCGACGAGGATAGATGGTCGGCCATGCTATGAGCTAGGTGTCGAACCACTGTAGGACTTTCGCAACTGAGCCCAAGGTGCATCGAGAGACTTCCTGAGGAGATGGAGGCATTACTATGCGTGTAACGCATAACGAGTGCCCATCCTGACCAATATAGCCTTCGTACGCTCAAAGGTGGGTGAGACGCCGTTTATTAGGGAAGGAGGGAAGGGACAGGGACCAAGTCGACTTCGACAAGTAGACGCCAGTGGTGGACCAGCCAAGATGAGACACGAAAGATGGAAATGACACCGTGAGTACTACCGCGGCATCTCCCGGGTCACCGGTCAGACCTGCCAGTGGCACACCTCATACAGAGACCTACCTACGTCCATCGGTCTGGTCGAGGGACTTTTAGGGCTACATACCACCCCGAAAGGATGCTGCACGCCCACTGGGCAGATCTGGTGAGCAGCGCACTCCGGGCTCACCCCGGCTCGTCCCAGTGGGAGTGTTCTATGCATGTACGGCGCTGACGTTGATACCCCGCGACGCATCCAATTCCCCGTTTACTTCTTCACTAGATGGCACCGAGGGCCGGTCCAAACCCAGCTCGGATTAACATGACCATGCTCGACCTAGGCGGTACTACCGTACTACTCGCCGCGCAATTCACTGCCTCTGCTCAAATTGCGCTTCCTGCGTTTTCCTGCGTCGCTTTGGGATGGGCCCGACGCGCTGGCGCGACCAATGAAGGCCAGTCCACGTCTACCTGCGTGCCTACAAGGGAACGCGTCAGCGCGCCGGGACAGTTTTGATTGCGGGTTTGGTGGCTTGCATGCGGCTGGGGCTGAGCCTGTACCGTCAGCGTCTCCTCCCCCGACAATGCTCCGATCGAGAACGGCACAAACACACATGTCCGCATCGTCTGGTTCGTCGACACCACCACGACCAGCTCGACCTTCACTATCACCATGCTATCTGCACTAACCATGTCAGCGTCTCGCAAATCTGTAGGAAGGGACGCATACCAGCGAGATGACTTTCCTCCCGCTCCCGCCGCGTATATGCGCGTACTATCTGCGCTTTCACCGGAACACGTATTGCAGTGCCCATCTTGGCCAATGCAGCGTACGGTCCAGGTGGGAAGGCATCAAGGCATGTGAGGATTATGATCGCTCGTCGATTGTGCAAGTGGGGAGGCTCTAGTGACGATCCGATGAAAAGGAAGAGCACTCGCAAATTATTCACACTCTAATCATCGGGCCACCTGAACTACTCGCTCAACTATGCTGGGGTGTATGCGACCTTCTGGGCCACACTAGCTCTGCAAGATCAAAACAATGCCAAGAGAGATCATATTTCGCCGCCCTCCGCTTTAGTCATCATTGGTATTAATCCTCGGGAACGTATTAAGAAACAGCCCGCTTTGTCCGATATCGCTTTCTGGCGGAAGCGGATTTGCGGGAACAATTCTCTCTCAACGTCCTTTCTGTTTGATGGCGTATCTACAGAACACTTCTCCAGGATCCAGGGTGTGACGAGGAGCTTTGGCGTGCCGGTAGAGTTCATGCATTTCCCGCGGGGACGTCGGGGCGAACAAGGACTACGATGCCTATTCCGGTAGGACCGTCCCCGCCATCAAAACATAGCTCGAATAAAAGGTGCACACGAGAGAAACATTCATACAGTGCTCCATCAATCCGCCCAGTGGCATTCCCAACTTAAGCCAGATTACGATTCGCCACGATTCGCCTCCCGCAATCATCGTAGCGTTTACTATTCCACACATCTACACATTTTGATTCAATGCAATACACGACAATTGAACGTGGTCATATATCTCAAACTCTTACAACAAACGGTTACAATGGATTCCTCGCTGTATCTTGGGCGACGCTCTACACTTCACCAGTGTGGGGCACGATGTACCACTTCCGGTTTCGCAGCGGAAGATCGAGGGAATCGAGAGTGACCTGTGGTGTAAATGGTGTGAGCATCGATAAGTAGTCACCAATGGGTGTCCCCTACAGGTTGCTTGGGTACGGGAGTATTCACAGTCCAGGCTTTGGTCGGCTCGTTACCGCTGGGTACCTCGATCCTGTCGTATTTAGTTTATTAATGTACTAGCAAAAGGTAGGTAAGCACTGACGTGTAAGTTCCGTCATCCTGTTGCTTAATGGTCCAGGCACTCGGAGGTGCTATTTCGTTTCCAACAAGATCCCCATGATCGTCGTGGATGTACACAGTGTGTTCGGCGGTTTCTATGACGAAGGTATAGCTTTCGACACCGCCCTTTAACTTCGTGATCGTCCACTGTAAGAGAGCGAGGTTCCAATCAACACGTTCCATCGTATAAGAAGAAAAGAAAAAAAAAAGTGAGCTCTAGGAGTTGAACGGATATCACGAGCATAGTTGGCGTTGAACGAAAAACAATGGACTTACAACATTGTTGCTGCCATCTGTGATGACGCGTACTACACTACCAAGCTCGACGCCGGCCGGTAGATTACCTACAACAGACTTGAGGGTATATTGCCCGTTTCTAAGACCGCCCATCGCTTTATAGTCAGGAGAACTGCTGTGAAATTGAGAGATGGGTTTCTGGGTACAAATGGCGCGGATGGGCCCTAGCCTTATATATGTTCGTTTGTGCCGCGGCGCAGCCACCTCTCAGTTGTAGCCCGTCATGAAAGCAAGGCTCAATTGGACGGAGGACTCGGAGCAGTTACCGACGGATAAAGTTCGAGTGTGCTCGTGCGGTGATATCTCGCAGTGGCGTTCATCAACGACCAACGAAGTACTTCGGGTTGTTCCGAGAATGATGGATCCTGCCAGTGCCTCGAATGCCACGTAACGGTTAGCCTGCCAGGTGCTCAGGCCGTAATGCACATTGCAATGCAGTAATTGTGGCTGTGGCCGGAGTTGGAAAATCAGCTACGCAGTGTGAACTTGGTATTCGGTTACCGGTAAGCACGCGTCC
>JBBPSD010001013.1:0-12941 GCA_038093415.1 Xerocomellus chrysenteron | reverse complement strand
ACTGCTCTCTAGGCAACAGAGAATCTGGGAGAGGCATACCATCAGAGTCAGAGTCCTGATGACTGCTGGTAAGGAATATAGGATGGTGGCGAATTTTCTCAACAAGCGCTGTAAAGACTTCATGTGACACACGAAGCTTTCTGAGAAAATGCCATGGACGATGGATCTTCCACTCTTTGAGAAGGTGAATTTGGGGAGCATGGATTGTAGAAATCTGGCTGTGAAGCACACAGGCTTGTTGCACTTCATCGATGGCTGTGTGAATCATATTCTGATATGTGAGCACCTCCTCTGACTGGAAAAAGAATGGATTTGAAGGATCTGGATCCTCTGAGTCTGAATGGGAGAGATGTGTATAGTTAGTTGAGGGTGTTGTGGTAGGGGATGTGATGTAGGATGAATCAGAGTGAACACCAGGTGGAGGGGCTTCAGCATCAATTTGGTGCATGATTGCATCCAAAAGCTCCATAGTCTGTGCTATATTGATCTTGCTAAGAGCTCCCTGGAGGAGTTTCAAAGCTTCCTGACGTGCTGAGGGCCTAGGCATGTTGTAGGGAGCAGGCTAGAGATGAAGGGAACCGGGGGTCAAGCTTGACAAGGGATTGGTATGTGTGCGCAATGCTTTTGCCCCTCTTAGTAATCCCATTGTAATGGGCGCCCGAGCATTTGAGCTGAGTAACCCTACTTTGGTAATAAGCTGTGGTTAGGGTTACAGTTACCAGAGTCTGCCATTTTTGGAAATATGCTGTGCATAGGTACTGCCAAACTTTCTATCGGCGATTAAACATCTGGCCTTACAGTGCATAACTTTCTAACCCACTAGTATGCAACTAGTGCACAACTAGTGCAACAGGCTAAGTGAGTGAGACCCACTAATGGCATGACAAGCCATTCATAAGAACCATAGCACGTGTGGAAGAAAGTCTTCCATTCATCTCCAGTGGAGATGCGGACCAGGTGGTACACATGCCGGAGATCAATCTTGGTGCAGATCCACGCATGGCTCGGAGCATCTAGGAGGGCTGTGATACAGGGAAGTGGGTATGTCGGAACTTGCTTGTCGAGATGTGAAGGACTTAGCATACATTATTAAAAGATCCTATCCCATTATCATGCCTGTTAATGCAAATTAGAGTAATTTAGGTAAAATTCTGCATTGGAATGCCATGATAATGAACTTATAATGAACCTTATAATGCCACATTAGGGTTAGCATGCCTTATGAGGCGGTCGTAAGGAGTCGTAAGATGCCAGCATTACCATGGCTGAAAAAAAGTTCCGACATAGTGGTCTTTCTTTGTGATCTTGTTGAGCCATCTGAAATCCACACAAAGACAGAGTGACCCATCCTGTTTGCAGATGAAGAGGACTGGAGCAGTGTGAGTGGAAGAGGAGAGACGAATAAATCCCATGGCAAGGTGCTCATCTAGGAATGTCTGAAGGGACTCAAGTTTGGAGGGAGAAAGGGAGTAGGTAGTGCCTATTGGAGGACAAGCACCTTCTTCCAGGTCGATCTTCAGATCATGTTCACGATGTGGAGCAAGCATGTCAGCTTTACTCTTGCTGAAGACATCAGCAAAGTTGTGATAGTCCGGAGGAATTCCGGAGAGATCTGAATTGTCAGAAGTGGTAGAAGTGGAGCAGAGATCACTCTCCTGAGGGCGGATTAGCAAGCTGAATTGGACGGAGCCCTCAAGACGACAGGCCAATGCAAAAGCAGGGGCACTGATAATTGTAATGGGCAGAGCCTTGCGTTGGGAGAAACTCAGTGGTGTATCGGATGGTGTTGGAGTAGCCAAAGGAGGTAAGTCCGGAGGCTGCAGAGATGAGCTCCGGGGTGCTGGGATGTTCTGTCCAGACGAGCGGAACGAGATACTGCCTGAAACCCAATCAATCAATGGATTTTAGGGGGTAAGCCAGTTGTGTCCTAGAACAAGAGAACAAGAGCCATCTAGTGGAGTGACATAAAATGTCATTAGAGTGATGTCACTGGTTTGGAAATGGATGGAGAGGTCAATAGCTTGAGTTATTGTGGAATTTGTAGTTCCATCGAAGAGTCGGAGTTGGAGTGGAGGGACGGAGTAAGACGAAATGGCATGTTCATTAACGAAGGTAGTGTCTATGAAACAATCGGAGGATCCGGAGTCTACTAACTCTGAGACAGAAGGGATGTCATAAGAAATTAAAGTGATGGAGGACATAAGGGACTGGGGGTCGAAGAGAGCAGATGCATTGAGGTGAATCTCCTTGATGGCATGAGCAGAATCAATGCAACCTCCTGATTGTAAGGAGTCGGGGAGGTCGCGCACTATTTTTTTGTCTCTGAAGAGACCTCCAGTTTAGTTTCCAGAGTGGTCACTGCTGTGCAACCCTTGGACACCCGAGAGGTAGACTTCGGGCAGTCTTTGGTGATGTGTCTGGCGAGACCGCAGAACATACAAAGCTTGTTGTCGAAACGGTTCTTCCACTCCACAGCAGTAAGCTTGCCATCCTTCCCTAACTTGGTGGTGAGGTCGGGCTTACCTCCAGAGCTACCAGAGGTATTGGCAGCTTTGCCCTTGGACTCCTTGGTGTCCTTAGGAGTGGCAGAGTAGGAAGAAGTGGAAGCGGAGGTAGATGATTTGTCAGGGGCAGACTTAGACATGGAGGGGTTGGTGGACGGCTTCGTTTGGTGGCTAACTTCGGACTTGCACTTCCAATAGTGCACATCTATAGCCTGGACAAGGTGACAAAGGTTGGGGAGGGTGGGGGGCTTCCCAACACGAGAAACCTCATCTTTGATGCGGTCGGGGAGGCCATTATAAAAGTGGTGCCGGAGGGCACCTTTTCCGTAACCTCGGATCTGTGAAGCAATCCTATTGAACTCCACAATGTACTTGTTGATCCGCTGCCCGTCTTTCATGGAGGGGTGGTCGAGCTGGTGTTCAGCATCTCCGATGGGGTCATGCGGACCAAAGTTGGTCTGGAGGTTCAGGATGAACTCCTTGAAGTCGTCCTGCCAAAGCAGTTGGAGAGCCAGATCCTCTGCAAGCAGAAGGTCTGGTTCAAACCATTCCAAGGCCATACCTTTCAAGTACAACTGCATGAAGGTAACTTTAGCGTGCCTGTACGAAAAGCTTTGGCAAGGTCCTGGAAATTAAGTTTGAGCTGCACTAGGAAAACCCGGAGCTTTCAGGGATCAGTTCTGTCAAACTGGTCAGGCTCTCGGACTTTAGTGCAGGGGGTAGGGTCGGAGGAAGGGCAATAGGAGGAATGAGTGAGGCTTTGGATGGCACTCGCCAATTGGATCAGTGCGTCTGAGGGGACGTGCTCGACCTGTTATGATTCTTTCTTTTCCTTACGTCGCTCGTCTCTTGACTCGCTTTTATTCCTTCACACCGTTCTTCCAGAATGCCATCAGCCTAAACACAGCTTCTTATCTATACACTGTGCATGGTTCCTTTATCCCGTTTCTACTTCCCTTTTACGGACGTCTTCTCTCTTCCTGCATACCTGATTGTGCAGCCTTACCCCTTCTATCGCACTGACCACCTTCCGTTTATATCTGTCTTAGTATTCCTACTAGGAACACTGCATGGTCTGTGCGCCACATCTCCCCATATTTAAACCGACGATATCTCCTGTACTTTTTCTTAACTTGAATCTACTCGATTATCCCTTGAAACCTGGATCTCCCTAAGTCTCCACCTTACTTCTGAGTAGGTGCTCCTTCGTACCCTCATCCTTGAACTCCCTATGCAACCGATTGTTGCCAGGAGTTGCTGTGGAAGCCCCCAGCATCCTTGACTCTCGAAGAAGTCCTTCGAGAACCTTCAACCTCAGCTGTTTCGAGTCTGCACTTGCCTCTATCCAAGTCAAGCGTAACACAACCTCTGGTTCTTCGTCGGAGTCATGAAGAGAGACGGAAGTAGATACATAGCCCAAGTCTGAGGGCCCGGAGTTGGACTTGGAGAAATCTATGGATATGACACCTAGCCGCCATACACAGTGTTTCTTGAAGACTAAAGCCTTGCTCGATAGTGGAGCCAATACTATATACATTGACAAGGCCTATGTTCAGAAAATGAAACTCCCATTGACCCCACTATATAATCCCGTACTGGTGTATAACGTTGACGGAACATGAAACACCGCCAGATCAATCACTCATTGTGCCAAAATCATTATTCAGTTTCAGGAACATTGTGAGAAAGTTACAGCAGAGGTGACCGATTTGTGAAAGAATCAAATGATTCTCGGTTACACATGGCTTTCGCATCATAACCCTGAGATTGATTGGACTACAGAAATAGTCAAAATGACTTGGTGTCCCTAAATATGTCATACCTTGAAAGGGAAAACCCCTTTTGCTTGACAAATCAAATCTGAAGAATGAGATTCTCTAGCACACATTCTTGCTCTGAAACAAGAGGAATCAGCCCCTAAAACCGATTCAAAACCAGCAGATCTAGTACCACGAACGTATCATCAGTACCTAAAAGTGTTCTCAAAGAATGAGTCTGAGAGGATGCCAATCAGTAAACCTTGGAACCATGTCATAGATCTCAAGGAGACATTCAAACCAAAGAAAGGATAACTCATACTGCTTTCACCTGAAGAACAGAAAGAAGTGTCCAATTTCATTGATGATCAACTATCAAAAGGGTATCTCAGACCCTCTAAATCGGAACAAACCTCCCCAGTATTCTTTGTACCAAAGAAAGACAGACGAAAATATATGGTACAGGACTATCGCTATCTAAACGAACACACAGTGAAGAACAATTACCCCCTCCCATTGATCTCTTAACTTGTTGACAAACTAAAGGGATCAAAATGGTTCACCAAAATAGATCTCCGATGGGGATACAATAATGTTCGTATCAAAGAAGGCGATGAGTGGAAAGCTGCCTTCGTCTGTCATCAAGGATCTTTTGAACCTGTGGTAATGTACTTCGGGTTATGCAACTTGCCAGCCACGTTCCAAACAATGATGAATGAATATTCTCGGATATGGATGATGTAATGGTGATCTATGTACATTGATGATCTCATGATCTATACCAAGATGGATAATATTCAGGAGCACAAAAGGATTGTAAAGAAAGCCCTAAAACGTCTTGAAGAACATGATCTGTTTGCAAAACCAGAGAAGTGCACTTTCAGCGTCAAATAAGTGGAATTCCTTGGCATAATAATCTCTAGAGAGGGGATCAAAATGGATGATTCCAAGGTAAAAGCCATTAAGGAGTGGCCTATGCCTAAAACGGTCAGAGGAGTATGAAGTTTTCTTGGATTGGCAAATTTCTACCACAGATTCATTGAAGGATACATACAAGTTGCATGACCTTTGAATGATTTGACAAAGAAAGACACCCTCTTTGCATGGAAAGAGGCTCAACAAACGGCATTCGACACCCTGAAACTTCGTTTCACCACAGCCCCTATCCTTGCTTATCCTGACATTGATAGAGTCTTTCGCCTGGAAACAGATGCTTTGGACTTTGCCACTGGAGCAGTACTTTCCATAGAACAAAATGGGAAATGGCATCCAGTAGCGTTCTTCTCTCACTCAATGACACCAGAAGAATGTAACTACCCAGTTGCAGACAAAGAAATGCTTAGTGTCATCAAATCATTAGAACAATGGCAACACTATGTAGAAGGAGCACACCACCAGTTTGAGATCTGGAATGACCATGCAAATCTACAGTGGTTTATGAAACACCAAGACCTCAATCGTCGACAAGCTAGATGGGCTCAATACCTCAGCCAGTTCAACTTCAAATGGCTTCACAAAGCTGGTGCAACTATGGGAAAAGCAGATGCTTTGTCACGCAGAGAAGACCACACAGTAGGAATTGAGAAGGACAATACAGGAGTACTTGTCATACCACCAGAGTGGATCAGTAGTGTTACAGAAGTACACATTGCAACAGATGCTGACATCATCATAGACACAATCAAGGATATCCTTTTCAATCTCAAGGAACCAGATCTAATCCCATTAAGGAAACAGTACATATTCAAAGATCATGTCTTCCATGATGAAAATGGAAAGATCTACGTCCTTGATGATCAAGCATTGCGCTTAGATATTGTCAAACTTCACCATGACATGCCAATCGCAGGGCACCCTGGTAGAGAAAAGACACTAGAACTTGTCCAAAGAAGCTATACTTGGCCTGGAATGAGTACATTCATCAAGGAATACACAAATCAATGTAAAAGATGTGCTCGAATGAAACCATCTAACCTCACACCACCAGAAAAGCTTCATCCCCTGGAACTACCAGACATACCATGGACGGAAGTTACTGCAGACTTCACCACAGACTTACCACTGTCAAACAGATTTGACTCAATCCTAGTAGTAGTAGACTGCTTCTCAAAGGAAGTAGAATTCATTCCCTGCAACAAGACAACCAGCCCTTGATACTGCCTGACTCTATCTCCACAATGTATGGAAAAACCATGGGCTTCCCAGCAGCATAGTATCAGATTGAGGACCACAGTTGGCATCACAAGTTATGAGAGACTTATGCAAACGACTAGGTATCCAGCTAAAACTCTCCACTGCATTTCATCCACAAACGGATGGACAGACAGAGAGAATGAACAGAAATCTTCAACAGTATCTTCATCTCTTCACAGCAGAGAAACAACATGAATGGGTTGATTGGTTACCAATAGCGCAATTCTCCTATAATACAAAGAAACAAGCTTTTACTCAGAAGTCACCCTTCGAAGTGACACAGTCCTATAGTCCACGAATGGGCTTTGAGCAAAGAATCACTAAAGCCCCTGCTGCAGAAAAGTTTACCACTATAATGCAGAACACTTTAGCTCAAACAAAAGCCAATCTAGAGAAAGCACAGGAACAGATGAAAGCACAAGCAGACAAACACAGATCAATTGCCCCTAAATATCAGATTGGCGATAAGGTCTGGCTTTCTACTGACAATCTGAAAGTCACACGTGCTTCCAAGAAACTTACAGAAAGATGGCTAGAACCGTATGACATTACAAAGCTTGTAGGAGACAATGCAGTCAGATTACATCTACCAAAAACGATGTGCATTCACCCAGTAGTTAACATCTCTCATGTTCGACCATACAAAGAACCGTTGGAAGGACAAACATCTATTTGACCTGGTCCAGTGAAAGTCACTGAGGACAAAGAAATCGAATATGAGATAGATCATGTGTTGATGTCCGGAAGAAGGGCCAATATATGGAATATCTAATCCATTGAAAGGGTTACACTGAAGAAGATTGCACATGGGAACCAAAGGGAAATCTAGGAAATGCTAAAGCAGCACTGGATCTGTTTCATGAAAGAAATTCCTGTATTACCCTCTGGATGATGTTCAGTGAGCATACCAAGCTTTACAATCCATACACTGATCACCTGGAAGTCAATCCTTAGAGAGGGAATAGTGTTATAGACCCATATTAATTTTCCCAGATTTCTTCCTATTTTTCCTGATTTTCTAGAATGACTTTTGCATTTAGCCCCTATATATTAACCCCTATCACCCGAAAGCACCAAATGCTCAAGTCCCCTCACGGTCCAGACCCTTTTGCCTCATGGGTACCATGCGTATTGGAGTGCGCCTCATGCCTGCCTCATGTTGGCCTCACCGATCACATATGGCACACAGCCTTGCACATGTTCACCTCATGACTCACACATGCACACTGCCTACCTCACCCAAACCTCATGGTTAGCTTCCCTTCCATTACATGGCTGTACTAATATGTCTGTTATCCTCATGTATGACTCATGGACAAGTCATGTAGCATAGCATATTGTACGATCTAGTATACACATAGTGAAACCCCTGTATAGTATATAAAGCCTCAATAAAGCACCAGGAGGACCTCAGTCTTGTCCTCTTGGAGATTTCCCATCGTCTCTAGCAGCTACCAGTCCACTACCATTGTCACTACTTGAACTACTAGCGCTTTTAGTGAGTGTTGGTCGTTTCACTGGAGATCTGATGCCGGTGGAAAATTTATGTCAAAGGCATTCAGGGATTATCTCAAAGGCAATGGAGTGCACATCCATCAGTCCACGCCATATGCTCACAAGCAAAATGGCTGCGCTGAACAACTGATTCAGACTTTAATGGACAAGGCTCAGGCGATGCATCTTCACGCTTGTCTACCTGACTCTTACTGGGAGTTCGCAATTGTTAAGACTGGGTCAACTCCGATGAACTCTGGAGTCCGGAGTTACTTTAATGGAAGGACATTGGATTCACTGTATGTGGTGTGCCCTTGTCGATAGTCTTGTCCCGGATTTGTGTAACAGAGGAACAGAGGTTGTCCGGAGGATGCAAGACTTAGCACAAAGGCTAATCTGCGAGTGGACGGATAATGAAGTCGTCAAGACGTTCAAGCAAAGTGGAGGAGTATCTTAAATGATATTAGACTAAAGAGTACAAGCCCATAGTGTACAGTTTATATACTATCGAGGAGTACTAAGAGGTCCGAAAGCGACACAGTGCTCTGGAGGTAAGACTATACCATACTGCAGAAACACTGGCACGGATAATACTAAGTAGCAAGAGGAACAGATAGGTTTAGTACAGGTTTACAGGAACAGATGAAGAAAGACTGAAGTAAATACATACCCCAAGTCTGATAGTCTGGAGGACCAGAGTTGAACTTGGAGAAAACTGGGATATGACAGTATCCCCCTCTTAGGCCTGAACCCTTGAAGGCCATTAGCGAGGAAAAGAATGCAGAGTAAAAAAGTGGAGTCAGAAAAGTCCAGAGGAATCCGCCCAATATAAAAACCGTCAAATCCGGCTAAGTCTCTCAAAACTTTACCACCATCATGTCTGATATCACCAACATCAAGAACTGGTCGGATGCAGAGCTCAAGGAGGACAACAACAACCCCGACGACCTCAGCACGGCGAAGTTCAATGAGCTGAGGTGGCATGTGAGGGCGAAGAAGGAGAAGGAGGACCGGAGGAAGGCGGAGGTGGCAGCAGCAGCAAAGTGGAGGGCACAGGCCAAGGAGGCGGCCAAGAAAAGGGTGAGTGAACTATTCATCCCACCAATCGCATGCTAACTCCAGAAGGCCGAGCAAGTCCGTTCAGAGCAGAGCTCCAGAGGAAAAGACAAAGGAAAAGCAAGAGCAAAAATGCGTGGGTTGGCATGCAACAGGTGCATGGAGCACTGGCTGGATTGCGTGGCCGGAGTGGGTGGGAAGGCCACGGCGTGCATCACCTGTCAAAATGCGAAGGCCAAGTGCAAATGGCCCGGAGAGGAGAGCGGAGAGAAGAAGGTGTGCTGGAGGAAGCGGGCTGCACAGGAGTCGCCAAAGGGAAAGAAGAGGAAGAAAGCATGGACAGAGCTGGAGGCTGGGCTGAGCAGAGGAGTGGCCCTCGAGGGGCTGCAGGTCTCCTCAAAGGTTGTTGAGAACCTTGGTGACCTGATGAGGGGGCTGCTCTGGTGGCTGGATTGCCAGAATGCACTCCTCACGCAGCTGGTGCAGCTGAAGGCGGACGAGGTGTGGCGTGCGGAGACGTCAGATGGGGAGGGGTCGGATGATGGGATAGGACGCGAGCTGGCACAGCTTGATGCAGAGAAGGCAGAGGAGCAGAGGGAAGAGATGGCGGCATGGCAGGTGCAGGCAGATGCAGACGCGAAGAGAGCAGCAGAGGCCACAGAGGGGTCGGAGAAGTCGGAGACGGGTAGAGACGATGAGGAGGAAGAGGAAACATTAGATAGCATGGTATAATAGATAGAATAATATGTTTTTCACTCTTTATTGCATGGAGTGAGGTCCGGGTCGGTCCGGATATCGGAGATGAAAGTCATGGACGAGTTCGGAGGCATGCCCATGCTCCATGGCTAGGAGCCAAAACGTCTCTTCGTCAGTACCTTCATATCCGGACCATCGTACTAGATACAACAGCTTGCAATTTCTTTGATGTCGATCTACCTTGGAATCGAGAATCTCGGAGATCTCAAACTCCGGTTCTCCATCCACTTCGACTGGAGGTGGCGGAGATTGTACCCTGTTTGGGATGGTGTTGGGCATGGAGGGTTCTAACTGAGAGACATGGAAAATGGGGTGAACCGATTTCATAGAGTCCGGGAGTCAGAGGGTAAAGGAGTGGGTTCCTGCCTGAGCGATAATGGTATACGGCCCTAAGTTCTTCTCAGAGAGTTTCTTAGAGGGCCTAGTGGACCGAAAGTACTTAGCTTTGATGAAAATCTGATCACCGACTTTGAAGTCCAGCGCTGGAGATTGTTTGGCATTATTGGGTCCCTGATAGTGTTCTTGGGCATGGGCCATCTCCTCACGGAGGAATTGATGGAGGGAGTTGAAGTCAATGGAGTACTCTCTAGCTCAAGCGGAGGAAAGGTCTCTTTCCGGATGGACTGTGATATTGGGGTGATAGCTTTATTAGCAACGAATGGTGACACTCCAGTGGTAGCACTCGGAGCATTATTGTATGAGAACTCAGCGAGGGGCAGAAGTTCTGACCAGTTATCTTGCTGATAGTTATTGTATATCCGGAGGTATTGCTTCCGCTCAGTCTGGCCGTCACCTTCCGGATGATGTCTGGAGATAAAGTGGAATCTGATGTCGAGGGCCTTACTGAGGGAGCGGAAGAAATGAGAGATGAACTCCGAACCTCTGTCAGAGGTAATGTGGGAGGGAACTCCGTGCTTAGAGAATACATGAAGGAGGAAAAGCTTTGCGAGCTCCGGGGATGTAATTGTGTCGTAAGTAGGGATGAAGATGCACTATTTGGACAAATGATCAATGACAACAAGTATGGAAGTGAAACTGGAGGACGGAGGAAGCTGTTCAATAAAATCCATAGATATGGAGTTCCATGGTTTCTCGGGGATAGGGAGTTGTTTTAAGAGACCATAGGGCTTATGTCTAGGAACTTTAGCATGGGTGCAGGTTGTGCAGGACAAAACGTAGTCCTTTACGAATGTACAGAGTCCTGGCCAAGTGTATTCGCGTCTGATAAGTTCCAGGGTCCTGTTCTGTCCGAAATGTCTGGAGAGGGGATGATCATGCTTATACCGGAGAACTCAGAGTTGGAGGTTATTGGAGTCTGGTACAAAGATATGACCATCTAGACAGAGAAAGCCGTCAGCGTCAATGGACCATCGTGAGTCGGGGGGTTCGGAGGTGGACAGGTGGATGGAAGCCACAGGATCAGAGGAGAGTGCGGAGAAGATGTCGTTATGGAGGGTCTCTAGGTCAAACAGGTCACTAGCCTAGAGGACCGGAGCTGCGAGATAAGTAGCTTGGAGGGATGCAGTGAGCTGTTCCTGCATGAAGACCGGTCGAAAATTGTGGGGGTTGACACGAGCATAGTCCTTATCCCCCTCTTTGGGATAGATGTCCCAGTGTCTAGCGAGGGAATCAGGTTTCGCACCAAGCTTTCCAGGGCGGAAACAAACGACCATGTTGAATTGGGAGAAGAACTCCGACCAGCGGGCTTGCCGCCTGGTCAGGAGCTTGGTAGTCGCAATGTACTCCAGGTTTTTGCGGTCAGTGACCACATCGACTGGAGCAGTGGAGCCCTCGAGGTAGTGATGCCACGACTTGAACACCTCATGGATAGCAAGGAGCTCCTTGTTGTGGGTATCATGACAGAATCTAAGGAGAGGGCAGGAGTTGCCCAGAGCTCAGCCGCTGTCTTAGATGGACAAAGACGACTATATTCACCTAAGGAGAGGGCAGGAGTTGCCCAGAGCTACAGTACATTAGCTATAAGTAAAAACTAAGTGAAAAGAAAAACTCACCTCAGCCGCTGTCTTAGATGGACAAAGACGACTGAGGTGCTTGTAAGTAGGATAAACATATATATACCATGGGCGGAGGTATACTCGTATTAAGCCACCTGATGGACCTGAATGAAGCTTATAATATATGGTAATAGGTGCTGTAACAAAAGGAAGTCAAAGGTTTAAGCAAACATATGAAATGGTCAAATGGTTAGAGTGCTTCCGACAGTTCCAAGTTCAGAAGGGCATGAGAACTTTCTGGAAGCGGTTCTAGTTATTTCTGAAATACCTCTGGCCCTTCCGAGTTCAGAAGGGTGCAGGAAACTCGGAAGCAGTTCCAAAATGGTGCTTCCAAAATGAGACCTCAGAAGCACCGGAACCACTGTGTGGTTCACGGTTGAATACTGTCAAATGCTGATTTCAATTCAGACATCAGCGACTCCGAGGTCATGAATGCAAATGGTGATCAACTCCACCGATGCCCAGAGTGCAAAGAAGAGCTTCTGAGCATGATCTCACCTCAACTTGCAACTTATCTCAAAGATTACTGCAAAATTCGTCGGCAACAGGGTCGATGGTCCAATTCTGTATTCTGCATGGGCTTGGAAATCTGTAATCTGCTTCGGAGAGCAAAAGCAAAAGACAAGTACCTTGATAGAGCAGCATGAAAAGGATGGCCAGTGACAATGATCAACTTCAATCTTCTTCCAGGACGCATCTTAGGGATGATCGGTGAACTCAATCAGCTTGTATTCGACAGAGATTATCTCGAAGACTCATTCATTTGGGGGGCATTCAAGACCTCGCTTATGGAGGACGAACTTTCCATCAAACAATTCTCCGCCCTCAAACTCAGCAAGATGAGCCCGCTGCTTCAGACTGTTCTTCAATCAAGACCAGGATAGTGAGTCTCATCAGCCTCCAAAGTTCGTGATTTGGGCTGATATTGCACAGTTATGGAATGAAAGGAAGTACAATCATCACCAATATGCTACTTGGTCTCTTTCCTCAGCAGACTACGCCAATTGACACCTTCTACCCACTCTCCCATACGCAGTTCTGTTGGAGTCAAACGGTATCCGTATTTAGTAGCTTACCTAATCACGTTCATTTTCGCTCGTTCGTAGTCCACTCTACCTCAGTTGACTCTGACCATAGTCTACTGAGGTAAGATATCCTTTACACTC